>DWTU01001807.1:0-12533 GCA_018251515.1 Cecropterus confusis | reverse complement strand
CAACACATCACTCTGCCAGAACCGAATTATTTGAATATGCCGCTGAATAAAACAATTGGATGTTACATTTTTATTTGCAATAAGCAACTGTGATAATTAAATATAGTTAATTGAATTAAACTAAATCCGACTACGAACTACTTATCGTTACTGTAGTGATTATTGCAATGTATTATTTTTTTACACGAGTCCGGGTGTATTATGTATGATGTACAACTGCATGATCATTAGATGTTGTAAATGTGCTTATTAATTAACAATGTAAAGTGATATTAACTGCCATTTTACTAAATATGGGTATACCATTAGAGTTATCAATGAAGTATTCGAATTATATAAACTTTTATCCATACCCATTACAAATATCTAGTGATTACTAAAAAGTTTGGCGTATGTGCTATTAGTTATATATTTTATAAATCGCAAGTCGTCTTTTTCTAAATATTAGCTAGATTTCATTATTTTAACTTGCCCTGACATTTTATTTACATATGTATATAAATAATAGATGCAGTTATATAGCAATACAGAGTATGTGTAGAATTTGTCATATTTTCACAAGTATAAAATAGAAAAACAACAGCTATGTTTTAAAATACTGAAAATTCTCAAATTATATCAATATGATATATTTGACTAAAGTGAAAAATATGTACAAGTATTGAACAAGGCAGCTTTTTAATTAAATAGTTGTACTCCGAAACCGTTTAACAATATGACCTGTTTTATTTATAGACTCATACCTAGTTCCAATTAAAATACAATGTAAAATTATACCGTGTTTTATTTCATAAGACCCAATTCATTGTAAGATTTAATCAGAAACATACATTTGTTTGCCATAAACAGCAAGCATGGCATTTTGTACCTGCTCTGAAACATAACTATATACTTCAGTCCACATCTGATTATTAATCTCTCTTGTTCTTCTTCTAATAAAATTTAATAATATGTATACCTTATCTATATTTTTATTCACAACCATTGTTTGCATGTAATTTGCTATTAGGTCAATGTCGCATTGTTTTGGCACTTGGCCACTATCTAACCATGCTATTAGGAGTTCCCGAACCTTTTCCCATGGTAAACCCATCAAACCCACTGGCCTATTTTCTGTGTTAGGTCTCAGAAGCTTTTCATCTTTAACAATTTGCACAGGAACTGTCTCATCCGGCTTCTTTAAATGTCCATAAAGATCATGTTTGACAGTTTCTTTACATTCTGATCCGCTTACAAACTCTTGTCCATAGAGAAATTTACTCATTAAGTTTTTTGATGCAGATTTCATAGTTTTAGAGTTTTTGGGAGGTCTTCCACGTTTTTTGCCAACTGGTGATTTTGTTGATCCAATTATTGGAGACTTTTTAGATGGTGATAAGGGTTTAACTTTCTTTGGAGTAACTGGTTTTACCTTAACTGGAATTGTAGGTTTAGTCTGATCAGATAAATCTGTAAGAGATTGGCGTGTGTTTTCTTTGGTTTTAACGATTTTGATATTGGACAAAAACTTTGTTAATGCTCCTTTTGTAGGTTTACTATTTAAGGATTCTAACTTTGTTACTTGTATACCTATTCCTCTCATTTCCTTTGGATCAATGTTTTGCTTTTTACAGAGAGCAATAACTTCCTTAGATATTATATCAGCCTCATTTGTTGCACATGTTAAGTTTGTGGATTTATTAATGATATTACAAAACCCATGTCCCATAAATTTTGCAGTCTCAACAGGCGCATCCTCAGCTCTAACCATAAGTTTTAATGTTATACATTTGCCTAAAACTTTGAATTGTTGCATTCTAGACTGTACTTCAACTGATAATTGTTTTAAGAACTCCACACATTGGTCATTATTCTCAAATCTAATCCCATAATTAACTTCCGCTGAAACAGATTTCCTAACAGTATGAAATGTCAACGGATTTAAATCTCTTCCACGACATTGATCAAAAAGTTGTACACCAGTTTTGTTGCCAAAATGTTGTTTTAAAGTTGCTAAAGTAAGACTTTGCAAGGAGCCACAGGTTTGATGACCTAAGGATTCTAGTTTTTGTGATATCTGTCTGCCCACTCCAGGCAAATCTTTTAATTTTATATCAAACATGAAATCTTCAACAAGATCTTCAGTGAGAAAAAATTGGCCATCTGGTTTTGCTTTCTTGGTTGCAAGCCTAGCTTGTAAGCGATTTCCACCAAACCCTGTTGAGCATGGACAACTTGTTTTTTCTTTGATTTCATTCCTTAGCACAGTTGCAAAATCTTCAGCGCTAACTTTTAAGTCCTCTAGAAGTTCAGTGCAATCAACATACATCTCGTCACAAGAAACTGCCTCAATATCAAGGGTGTATTGTGCTATTGTGTTATATAAAGTATAAGCAACTTCTTTATACCCTTCAAAATCATAAGGTATAGTTTGCAGATCTGGGCAAAGTCTTAAAGCTGCACCCATAAACATGCCGTTACCAATCCCTTTGGCTCTGGCTTCGTATGAACATGATGCTATTTCACTCATGGAGCCATACTTGTCATCTTCATCAGCTATGTTGTCAACTCTAGATTCAAATTCTACTTCTTCAGGAACTCCTGTGGCTTTACCAATTTTTTTAGCCTGCTTTTGCCTATAAAGGTTAAACTCAGTTGATCTATCAACGCCAGGCCTTTTTGGCCTTGGTTGACCCCCCTTTGAGTGTGTTACGGCAACAGGTCTGCCTCTAAGTTCAGGTCTCTTACGCAACCCAACAGATACAAAAAAGCAATCCATATCAATATGCATAATAGTTTTACCCCTCTCAAACCTTAATTTATTCAAAGTTCCCACATTGTTTAAGGCTATTATTTTGTCTTGTATATTCGATCTCGCTGGAAATTTGAAATTGCTGGACTCTCGTAGCTCATTTATGTGTTGTTTAAAGCAGGCACCAAGTTGTGAAATATGATGCAATCTTGAATTATTATAGAACTCAGATATAAAGTTGGGATCTACTGCTGTCTTAACACTGTGATCTGGTTTCTTGAAGTCTTCTAGTCTATTATTGCTTTTTTCAACTTCACTAACAAATTCCTGACAATCTTTAGCTAGTTGATAGTTATTGTCAACGGAACTCAAATTTGCTTCAAGTTTTAAGTTTTTTGACACTTTTTCTTCATGTGATATATTTTGATCTACATGTAAATCTTCATTTTTAATATTATCTTGATCACTAATATTTTTAGACTTGTTTACATTGGAATTTTCACTTCTACTTACTGTATCAAAATGTAGTCTAGCTTGAGTTCTTGAGTTTCTATACAAAAGATAATCTCTATAATCAAGCAAACGATTAGCAGCAATGCTATCTGTTATCCATTCTGGCTTAACTACTTTAACCAAAGACATATTCTTAACTTTAGTATCAGGTAAATTAGATGCGATTATGAAGTCCTCATTTCTTCGATATGTATGATACACACCACCATGCCGAGACATTAACTCCTTTAATTCATCAGCAGAAGGATTTGTAAATCCATTGACGTAAATACTAACTCCACTGAATATATTACTTATTTTTGGTGCATCTGTTCGAGACGAGAATTGTTCTTCTAGTTTTGCTATTTTAGCTTGCATATACCCACCCCATGCTTCAAATCCATTATCAGGAAAGTCCCCGTTTCGTTGCATTATTCTATACAAATTAAAATATAAATAGGAAACCGGATTTTAATGTAACACAAAAACAATGACTGTTGTTTTAATATATTTTCCCGCCGCGAAAATCAACATGTCAAGTGAAGTGAGGTGTCAATATTGTCAAAGTCAAACTGTTATAGAGTTATCTTCTATCCTAATTGGTATTTTCACTATATTTGATACATTAAACTTTTATTCTATTAATATTATTTTCGTCTGATGCATTTTTGCATCCCGTTCTTATTAGGTAATAAATGTTTACGGACTAATTGATATGTAAGAACTAACCATTTAATTCATTGAGGGCTGTATACGTTTATGTTATTCTGTATAGTTAAAGTATTTATGAAACATAATTTCATATTGTGACACTTGTTTGAATGAGTTTTTTCAGTTGCGGTGCGATGTATATTCATCGAGAAAAAATATCGTGAACTTTAATTTGCAATGTAAACAATAGAATAAACTAGAAGGAAGTTACATCAAATAATTATAAACAACAATCATGTCACGCATGGAGGAAGACTTTATTGTAGCGCCTTGGGTTGGACCAACATGCTTTAAAAAAAGTTTATCCGTTGCAGTGCTGTCGCCAAATGTTGATATCATAGAAAAAATATCAGAAAACCTAGTGGAAGTGCACTCGAAAGGCAATTACAGATGGAAACTAATCGTGCTGCGTTCATATAGTTTGGAAGAAATAGTAATACAATCTAATATGACAGGAAAAATGGCAATTGATTTTGTTGTGCTAGGAATGGATACAAGTAGATTGTTTTGTTTAGAATGGGCGAAGAAAGCCCTAGAACAAGTGCATCCAGACTTGAGGTATCGCAGAGTGGTGCTTGTAAACGCTAGTGGGTTACCCGTGAACGCTATGGCAGTGAGTGGAAGTGAAGTGATTACCTTTCAAACTGAATGCAAGTTGGATATGTTGAATGCTAATGTATTTAAAGAAGACGAGGCAGTTTTCTTGGCGCGCAGATTATTGAAGTATATAGAAGTGTCCATAGGTGTTCAAACTGGAATTCCTAATATCAACATTTAAGTGGAACAGATTTTTTTTAAAAACTGTGCTCTATCTTCTTCTTTAACAGCGCCAGTGTAGTGTCGCAGAAGTATACAATGTGTGGATCACAAACAATATATTATATAATTGTGGTAAAAGTCAGTCGATTGGCATATGAATTGGTTTAAATGTTTGAATGTTTTTTTTTGCAAATAAAAAAACCATTATTTTGTATAACTGTTTTCATTAATATGTATAAGACCAATTTAAGTATTCTTGGCATTATTTTGTCCAAATAATTTGTATGTCAGTAGTAAATAATACACTATATTTCAATAGAATTAGATTTGGTCAATGTCGACATATACTGAAATCAAAATGTTTACTTGTATAATTTAAAATTAGTTTTTACCAAAAGACTATTATCTCCTAGCCATTTCTAAGGAAAAGCAGTTCACTTGTATTTTGGTGGAAGGGTGTGATTGCTAGCTTACTTATATATGAGGCAGTATTAGTCCTCGAGAGTGACAGTGCATCTGTGATAGTCTTCAGATAGAACCTCTGTTCTACATGAATTTTCTTACACATGTTAATGAGTGGTAACCAATTACCTTCGAGATGAACTGTATGCTCTATTGCCACTTCAATCAGATAAAAAAAACTGATGTTTGGAATAATCCCAGCATGAAATATCACTTGTGCTTCAGGGCTTCTGGAATTGACAGTAGTTCAGTTATTTATACTGACATAAATATAGGTCTAAGTCTTTGTATAATTTAAATTTAACCTTTTAACTGCCCGGCTTTATATTACTTGTCGTGCCCCCAGCGCCCGGCATAGTGAATCGAAAAATAAATATCTATACCACACCTAAGAGGGATGCGCAACACTTCTTTTCAAAGTCGATATTTTGTTCATAAATATCAGATTTAGGTGTGTAATTAACCTTTTGAACACCAAAGTTGTCTATACTTAACCAGCACTTGCGGGCCCTGTACACCAGCGACGTCTATAGTTGACAAAAAAAATATGGCTCACAAAAATACAAAATAAATTACGTTGAAAAACTAAGTGTTTGTTGTTCCACAATTGGTAATATAGAGTATTGTAGCAACATGTGAGTATAAAAGCAAGTCCCTTAGAGCTATAGAAACTGAGAAATATTGAACTATAAAACATGGATTTGTATCCAAGCAAATACTATGTCACCTATTCTTGACCGCTAGTGCCTTACCAAGAAAGGTATAGATTTTAAAAATATTCAAAATTAAACTTAAACATGTTAAAGAACTCTCAGATGTATTTTCCTTCACTGTAAAGCAGTGATAATAAACTTTTAATATGCACATAATTAAAAAAAAATCAGGAGTGCGTGTCGGTGATTTGAACCATGGACCCTCCATTGAGAGGCTGACTTTCAACCATTCGGCTATCTCTGCTCTTACTTTACCTTCTTGAAAGTTATTAAGTTTACTCAACAGACTTTGATATGTTTGATGTAATAATAAAACGAATTACACATTTTATGAATCATTTATTATACTTCAATTGTACTACAAAATAATAGGAAGTTTTCTACAGTTACAGTTATTTATATATTACATAAATAATGAAACAATTACAGCAGTCCTCTTCTGTTTGTAGCCATTTCACAATATTTAACTGTAGCAACACCATTGCTAGTTAAAATAAACAAAAATAAATCTTGAATAACATATTATACCAAAATGAATATAAAATTATCTTATCAGCTAATTGAAATACTGCTTGTTTATTATATAGTGTTGTAACTATAAATAATTATAAAGTAAGCATAAAATCTAAGAAACCATAAAGAAATCAAAATCCCTATAAAAATCAACATTCAGAATGCCTTATATATAAAATTAAAAAAATCTTAAAATAGTAACTAAAATGCTACATTTTTTCGCCTGTCACACTGGTAGGTACATCCATTAACACTAAAATATAACTATAAATTGCAGAATCTATCATTAAAGTCACAAGAGTGACTTGTTTAAAAATAAACGTATACAAAATTTAAGATTAGGCAATATCACAACTAAACCCCTACAGTGCTGCCAACTATTTAAGAACTCCCCTAAATAAAAAAAAAAACCCTAAATTGCAACTTTGACGGCAAGAGGTCCCCCTGGCTTAATCGCATAAGTCAAGTATTTGCACTAAAATTAAAAAGATCTTGTGATGTGATGACAAAAAACATTGCTTGATGAAATAATCTGGCTGTAATTGTAATTTTTTCCCCCAAAAAATCTCCCCAAACAGAAGTAAACCCTAAATTTAGGGGGAATATCCCCAAGTTGGCAACACTGACCGCCTGATCCGGACCAGGCCCAATAAATAATGTAGTTTAATAACAGCAAAATATTTGCATACAAACTATATAATAACTGCTCGAAACTCTTCTGCAATACTATTTGTTAACTTAAATCACTCGTATTGTTGAGGAAGCATAAAAATGTCATTGGAATGGTTAATGCAATTCATTGATTCAAGAAATAAACGATTTTAACCAAAACATTACCAAACGGTTGGTAAAATTCAAATACAGATTCAAAGCAGTTAAAATAATTAATAAAAAAACGCATGTCCTGGTTACGTAAAGAATTGTATGCTTGTACACATAACTAATATAACAACCAATGAAAGTCTAAAATAATGTTATAATAATACTATAATACTAACAGTTCACAAACAATTATTAATAGTATTGTGCAGGAAATGAGGAAGGAATCGAGTAAAGTTTGATATAATAATTACATACTTGTAAAATGTCAATAGTATTGCAGTTTCAAAAATTATTAATACAATAATTTAAGGAAAAAAAGTGTTAACTAGTTATGATACATATAATTTTCATTATTTAAGCATATGATATAAATAGCGTTTAAAATTCAGTATATAAAATCGCAATATAAATTAATCAATATTATTTTATTCAAATAAAAAATACTTAAAGATTGGGCTCAAATAGGATTTTTAAAACATTACAGAAAATTATCTAGAAAGATTAATCTTAACTTGTAGAATTGTGATATATATTTTTATCACATAAATGATAAATAAATAGATTATACATACACATTAATATGACCAAAACTTTTTTCAAGTTATTGGCAATAAAGAGAACAACTCTACAAACTCTAGGAAATAAAGTTTAAGGAACATACAGGGAACATATATTATACGTACATAAACAACATCAAATTGTTATATTATTGGTGTTTTCTTAGTCAATCTACAAACATCAAACATGTCCACCACATAAGGAAAAATATCATCATTCTGTTGCTACATGAACGTGCTTTCTTCGAATGTGTGTAGATCGACTGTTCCTATAGCCAGTACTTGGTTCACACTTTATATAGGAGGTGAAATATTGTGCATATACTTTTTATAGTTAAAATAGTGTTGCATTAATACATTGTTGACACACAGATGTTATCTACCTACTGACATATAACACAGCTTAATACTAATTTCCTGTACTGAGAGATATAGATAAAATTGTTAAACCTGACACCCTTTATGGCATGAAGGGCTCGCCTAGACACGTGAAGTCTTGGCGCCTTTAAATGCCAACATAAGTGCACTAACATCAAACATGTTATTGAATGAATAATATTTAATATTAGGGTACTCTTAAACGAGTTACAATTTCCTCAAATATATTGCCAGTATATCTAATTAAAACGTTTACGGTATTTACGATCTTGTTCAGAATATGGGTGACCATACGTGGCAGTGGTCATTCATCATCGGTGGCGGCACAATCTCGCTTTCTACATCTATAGTATAAAAGGAAAACCCTTAGAATCTGAATATAGACTATCAATTATTCATTTGTAAGGATATCTTTTGGTTTATTCTATATGTATTCTGCAGAACCCATCATAAATTAATATACAGTACAGTCGTTATAAAATATGAAGCTATACTCATACTGGATTCATATTTTGTTTCAAAAACAACTCGTCTAAGAGCACAATACACACATACGACGCAAAAATATTTTGTTGCGTCCTTCAAATATTCTACATACCATTAAGTAGTGTTGACTCATTCAATATCGATGGTCATGATCATTATTTCGTTATAACACTTTATATACTAATACTTTATGAACCACCATAATGTAAGCATGTATCTACTCATATAAAATTAGTTTTCACTTTGAAATGTCCTAACGACAGACATAGGAAAAATACCTGAAACTATTCAACATATTGCCGCATACTCTAAAAATACTATGTTATTTACAATCGCTATATATAGACATGTTATCTACTGTTCATATACTGTTTTAATTAGCATGCTTACAGCATAATAGTTCATAAGTCATTTAGGGCATTAACACAATAGCGATTTGCGGTTTTTTGTTCAGCTATGATATAAACCGTGTCTCCTTATGTCTAACGTCACATGCACGCAGTTTATTTACTGTGATCATATTAACTGACCGTATAGCTAGTAAAGTTTGTCAAATCGCAACTATGACAAGACCCTAAAATCCAGAGTGTCAGGTGCTACGAATATCAATAAATACAGCACGAGTGTCATATTTTATCCTCAAAATTTCAGACGAAACAGTAGAGAGATTAAAATGTGACGTCCCATGCGAACCTAACATTAAATTTAGCGCCTTAGAGACTTCCGGTGTCATGTATGTCGAACAGAGATTTCTGATATGTAAGCATTATTTCGTTACTGAAAGAGTGGAATAATCTTGCCTAGGCAGAAGTATTGGAGATAAGTGTTGAGATTCACGTGATATGTGGAGTGGTGCAAGCCTCAAGGCGAGGTACTAACTCAGATATCACTCCGTATTTGGCCCGCGGTCGTCCGCCGCTGTCGTGTCCAGCCCGTCTTGCTCCGCTCCGCAACGTAGCACCTTATATCATTCACTGTACACACCTGTTCACTGTACACGCACAATCTGAAATACGGGAGGATTCATTTGTTATTAATATGTAAATATCTGTCGATCTCTGCAGATCTGGCAAAGGCATACAAAGATTTTAAACTTGAGGCTGACGATGACGCGTGTTGCGGCGACGACGGTGTAAACAAGATATACTTTACACATTACGAATTACGTCCGAAATAACTGTAACATCTTCAGTATGGTTCCATCCAAGGTCAGTGATCCTCGCGAGGTATCGCAATGTCATGGACGACGTCTCTGTACACCATCGCGTAGCGCTTACTTCGCCCAAACAGTATTTGTTTCATTGGCACAAAACGCGGCAAGAATTTAGAAAAAAATATATGCCTTCTACCCATTGCAATCACATACAAAATCCGCACATTTATTACGTCAGTAATATAGGACATTTTAGCGATCGCGAGAGTTAAGTTTATTTTTCATAACATGGAAGTAGCAAACGAGCATACAATTCACCTAATGGTGAGAAGTCGCTGTCGCCCGTGGATATCTGTAAGCAACTTCACATACAAAAAGGGTTATTTCTGAAGTCAATCACAGAGCAATTGCAATTCCATGGATGGTGTCCCTGGTTGCGACTGCTTCACGCCTAGTTCGTTCACAGGATATCGGTGGCTTGAAGTCGATTTTCATCAAGACGCGTCTGGAATTTGTGAAAAATATATGCGTTCCATCTATAACTGTCGCCTACAACGCTAGCGGTAAAGGGCGTTAAGTGGTGCGTACTAATTAAGTGATTGAATTAGCAAACGAGCGTGCAGTCCACCTGATAGTAAGTGGTTACTGCCGCCCATGGACATCTGTAAGCAACTTCACATAGAACAGAGGTTCCATCTGAAGTCGATCACAGATACGTTGTTACTCCCGAGAACTGAGATAGTCGCCTCATATATAGTGAGCCGGCAACTACATCCTTTTTCTGAAACACAAACAGAATTTCACGCTAGTGGTAGGCTTGGCGATGGTACTTCCCAGATCGAACCATCCGTATTCTACTACCTTGCAAAGAATGCCAAGTGAAACGTACTAATTGAGCGTTTCGGCAACTAAATTTTTTCTCCGAAACACAAGAAATATTTCACGCTAGAAATAGGTTCAGTTGTATATCCCCAGTCGAACCATACTTATTCTATCACTTTGTTTGGGTACTTACCAATCTAATCGTAACGTTAAAAGTACGCTTCACTTAAAATTTGTAACACCATCAGTATCGTTCCATCTAAGGCTCGTGGACTTCGCGATCAACCATACATGAAACCCAATTCGCGACCGAGTCGCACCTGCTCGCAAACGTAAGAAATATGTGCGTTCCACTCATAATTTTAGCAATTGCGG
The DNA here is from genome assembly GCA_018251515.1 of Cecropterus confusis. Taxonomy (NCBI): domain Eukaryota; kingdom Metazoa; phylum Arthropoda; class Insecta; order Lepidoptera; family Hesperiidae; genus Cecropterus; species Cecropterus confusis. Next base: position 1,559 of record DWTU01001807.1, on the reverse strand, counting down.
TCGAGGCCGTTGCGGACGTTAAATACGTTGTACTTATTATTCCCCCAACCCATTACTGTCCCACTGCTGGGCACGGATCTTCTCTCAGATTGAGTTTCAGATCATAGTCCACCGCACTGGCCAAGTGCGAATAGGTAGACTTCACTGAGGTGACTGAGGTGAGCTATAGCGAGTTATAGTTCCAACTTAGTCTTCAGAGGTAGCTTCGCATCTGTAGGTACCCAGTCTCAGGTAAGTCTGATTTTATCATATCCATGAGCGGTAGTGGCCACTTACCGTAAAGTGGACTGTATGCTCATTAGCTACTTCTACATTATATAAAAAAGTATGAATTATAATGAACTTTTGTGAACGAACGATTACCCCTTAACTATACTATTACAACCAGAAAAAAAAAACAGAGAGTGATAGCGTAACATTGCTAAGACAAATTACAAGAAAATTGGTACGTACAATACAGGTGACGTAAGAAAAGCCAATGTAAAAACTTTGTTTTTACCAATTCGCGGGCAACATACTTAACGACAACTGGATTGTTATTGAATGAGAATTATTAATTTAATAATGTCTATTTTACAAACAACTTATTAATGAAGTCAATTACTTAACGACACCTCGCTTCATTAATGACAAACTTTAACGACGGTCACATCCATAAATTAACGCGGACATTCATTAATTAAAACTTGCGAATCCCTATCCGATTAACGTATCATTAGTGAGGGGCTGTTAACTTTTACTTTGGTCATTAATAGTTGTTATTTTATCAGTATATTACATTTTAACAAGTTGTAATGTTTAAATGAAGCGCTGTTGATTTGCTTGTCGCAGTTACTACATCCCAACACGCAAAGGGCTTCGGGTTCGATTCCCAAAAAGGAGGTATATAAATGATACATTAAGATGTATATTATGGGTCTGGGTGTTTCTATTAATCTTTGTATGTGTCAGTAACAATCTTAATCTTAATCAAACTTAGAAAGTGGTAATACTAAAATTCTAAGTTCTTAGAAGGTCTTAAGTTTTTAAACTTAGTTTTTAATATTACTTAATCTAAACTTGTTATTTTTCTTATTTACCTTAATTATTGATCAACGTGTCTACAAATACGGCTACATGCATTAATTAAAATTTGTCAATCTCGATCCAATTACCGTATCATTAGCGAGGCTGTTTGCTTTGATCGTTAACGAATATTGTTTCAGTAATAAATTTTAATATTTGTTTAACAGAAATAATAACATATACCTAACTAAATAATATAAATGTAATATTGATAGTTGATAAGGTAGAATGAATGTGGGATCCTCGCCACACCTGTACGTAAACATAAACGCTTTCTACACTCATAGCCCCACAGTAGGATTTCCTGCCGTGGATGCCATGAACACACAAAGACAAATACACAAACATCCAGACCCAGAACAGAAATCTAAACTCATCATTCAGACGTCCGTCTGGCTGGGGATCGAACCCGGGAACAGCGTCAGGCCGGTATGGTGACCGCTCCGCCACGTGGGTCGTCAAACAGTTCTTGCGTTTCTGTTGAGAGGTGTGGT
>DWTU01001806.1:0-12533 GCA_018251515.1 Cecropterus confusis | reverse complement strand
CGGTGGACTATGGCCTGAAGCTCTCTCAATCTGAGAGAAGACCCGTGCCAGCAGTGGGACAATAATGGGTTGACGGTATTGTATATATGAATAATTATGGAAACTCACGTTATGATGAACATCAATAGGGTCATAAGAAAGGTCTTGGAAGCTGATGAAATTGGACACAGAAAGGGAACATTCCTGAAAGAGAGAAAATAAAGGTTTAATAATAATGCAAGAATTCACAGCTCCTTACATTGTTAAGTAATATTTTGGATCATATCGACTTATCGAACGTTTGCCAGTAAATCGTGATGTTCATGATATTGTGTCGCGCGTACTGCCGGCGTGACGAAGTCCACTGGTATGCGTCGTGATTCAGACGGAAACCCTATATATTCAGTGTTTATGCAATCCACTGTCTGTCCGTCACTATCGTCTGTATGCTACATCTTTATATATAAAATTCCTGAGTGCACGTATACGTATATCTTCTATTCTTGTTCAAGAAGCTGTTCCGCTTGACCAATTATGACGTGGCTGTTTGTGCTTATTATTTCAGCTATATATTCGAGGTGTATTTCAAGATTCAGAATTTCGCTTAAATTTTTGTGTACTTTTTAGTTTTTTTGTTTGTTTATTTTGCACCCAGAAATAAGTAGCCGATTCGCTAGTTTAATATAATTATATCAATTTGATAGGCACATTTATTACGGATGCGCTTTGATTATCTAAGATAGGTTCTATATGTCCATGACTAGTTATTGCGCAAATGTTCGAAATTACTTAATAGTACTATGGTAAATGATTTAGTTCGAACTAGTGTCAGCGTTCGTTCAAGTGGTAATCGGTTTGTGTAACTCATAAGGTTGATACATAATACCGCCTATATTATGGATACCTTTACGTTGAATTGAAGTCTGTATTATGTGTTACCTCTATATAAATATAGAACTATCAAGTTCTATGGAAGTCCTTGAGTATTTATATAAACAACAAGATATACGTTTAAGTAACTTAAAATATATGACCTGTACTATTCTGTAATTCATTCCGCTGACCAGTTTTTATAAAATATTTCTAATGTGTGCATTTACTTTTATGTCCTTTTAATGCTAAGGTATACTAACGGGCGCTAATTGCACTGTGTTTGCATTAAAATGTTTTACACATCTGCAATAATTTGACAGAATATAAAGTGTTAGAAGTGATTCCCACTGCTGATTTATTCAATTTCGAAGTATAATAGCTCTGTATATTTTCAAGTCCCAAGACGAGCCGGAGACCTTGGTAGAGTGACGTGACGTGCGTCTCAACGCCACACATTTCTGTTCACACTTGGCGTTGGAATGTCGTTTGTCAATCGAATAACGTGTGACGTCATCGTGTCACATTAGCCTGCCTAACATATCGCTAGCGCTCCACATAACCCCTTTCCAGCGATTATCGGCCAAATTGAGGGATTAATTCCGTGATTGGTCGTGACGTAAGACACGAAGAATGTTTACATCTGTGGTTGCTTTAATGTATGGTTCGGTTCAGATACGAATTTTTATATCCACGTATTGGATCATCCGGTCGGTATGCTTCGTCGAACTCATTGCAAGTTGTTTAATTTGATTATAACTGCGCTGTACGGTTTGTGTCAGTGATTTGGAATGCGAGAGGTAATCACGTTGACCCCTAACGCGCTTCCTTTTTCGGACATCGGAAAGTTTGTGTCAGTGCTTTGTTTAAACGAATAAATGGACGCACGGTCACTAATAAGAATGTGACATCACAGCGTTTTTTCATCGAAGAATTCTTATGACATACTTTCAATTGTTGGTTTACGACGTAAAACTCGAAGCGGGGCAACGCTCTCACGTAAAGGCGTAAAAAATCGAGATTGTTCCGAAGCCAAAGGGAATGTGCATTAAACGGGCTATTTGGATTAAAATATTTCTCGGGGTGATATTTTTAGAGCTCAAGTAGGTGTGCGTGTCCGTCTGTCGGTCGTCGATGTGTGAGACAGCGTGCCGCCTTAGACCAGACGAGCTCCAAGATTGTCGTAATCCAGGATTTGGCAATCGGACTTTTGAAATTCATATGTATAGCAACACATGATCGGAATATACATATTCTTACGTAATGTATAGTTACAAGATTGGATGCTTTTGTAACTTTGGAGAGTGTTGATGAAAGATTGGAAAATATTAATACTAATATTGAGGAATTTCATGTTTTAACAAACTTAAGGAATTCTCAATAGCGACCTGATTAATATAATGCTGAGTTGCCGCGCTGTCTAGAGTTCGATTACCGGCGGAGCAGACTTAAACATTCGTTTATTCGTTGCTGTCCGCCTTCAGTTTTTTAATATCATTTAAAAACGAGAATTTTTGTTATGAATTTTCAATTTTTTGATATCATTTAATAACGATAAATTTTGTATGAATTGGAATCACTTATTTCTTAATCTTCAAGCTCAGCTTTGGAATGTCACGGAATGTTGAGGAACGTAGCGAAATAATCCAAAGCGGGTAGCAACCTTCGTTTCTATTTGCGGATGGCGACCGGTACGTTGGCCTTCTGCCGCGCTATTTTCCAATGAGCCCCGAGATCCCGATGCACTGACATATTGCACGGGCCGAACACTCGCGAATTTATTTGGTTAGACGAATCTGGTAGACAGCTATAACATGTATCCTGTATGTGTCCATATGTAGTACGTGTATATTGATCATGGTTTTTAGTTTGACGAAAGCAAAGTATGCTCCACATGCCAGAAAATGCATTCAGTTAATGTTATGTTCTTACTAAACTGTTATTTTATAGGTATCCACAACATTTCCTAAATAGAAATAAAATACTATCTAAATCAATACATAGATACTATAATGTGGCAAATAGTGTACCTATTTTGTTTTTTTTTTTGTTAGGATTATACCATGTGACTTTACCTATAAATTGCGGTTTACATGGCTCGTTTCACTATTTAAGCCTTAATCAATACTATTTGTTAGGGTTTAAGGAAAAATGACAGTGCATAATTGTTGTACTCTCAGCAGATTAATGCAACAAGAATTGCGTTTCAAACCAACGTCAGAAGGACCTACGTGACCTAATTCAAGTCTTTCCTCCATAGTCATTCTTGATATCCGTTAAATATTTGCGCAATGAAGATTAATGTCTCATTTTGAAATTAACTAATACGATGACTTATAAACAGCTTATCTCTTATCATTGATAAAGTATTACCAATTTTATCTAAAGAATGCGACCTTGCAATGCCGCTTGTCGAAAACAAATAGATTTCAAAGAAGTTCCTGATGATAGTTTATTATTTTACCTTTACATATTCTGTGATCGTACGATAATCAGATTATTGTTGAATTTAGTGAACTATGATTCCGGAAATAAAAGTGCTACCTAGTTCCTAATGTTCGTAGTTATTTTGAATGTACGGTCACTTTATACGTAATCCCGGCAGATATCGTAAAGGTGCTTTTAAGCTACATATATCAGGAACTTTGAGCTTTGAGTGTAGAAGATGTCGTATACAGTAATACGATCGTAACGTAGTATGATTCTAATGCAGGTGTATTCTATTTTAATGTGTAACCTGTATGTAGAGAAATATACTCGTATACGAAGTCAGGGCTTATATAAGAGTCCGTTTGAGGCGTCCATGTTAGTCCCCAGGAGTGGTTACGCATCTGTGATCAGACTGGCAGAGGGCTGATGAAGAAGGAGCAGATTTTATGAACATTATAAAAAAATGCAGCAACACATAAATATAACCGCGTGAGTTTCACCGTGACTACGATCCTTGTAACTGGGTCTAAATATGGTCAAAAAGACTAAAAAACCGCATATCGTGAGAACCCGTAACATGTTAATATGTAACAAATGTGTTAGTTACTATGTGGATAGCATTAAAGTTAAAAGGAGTATCTTAATTAATGTCTCCATCGATCAAATACGGTAAATGTGAGTTATCTTACCAATACTCTGTCTTCTGAAAGTCTTTCTCTGAATAATAGAGGACTTGTATATTCTTATCTGAATTTGCTAATTACAGTTCTAATTCACTGTAATACAATCATATATTTGTCTCATTCGTTTACATTCGATTAGTTCGCTGTTCGCACTGTGCCATTCGACTACATTTCAGTATATTCATAAATGTATAAATTTTAAATCAAAATTAGTTGACAAACGGGGAAAAGAGGCTGAATTATTTGGTCTTATTTACATTTTAAGTGTACATAAAGGTGCATGAAAAGTTTATATTTCATTTAAAAGAAAGATTCTGTTATAGTAATCATACTTATAGAGTACCTCTCTATAAGTATGACAATTTAATATTATATTTATTATATTTTTAATGAAAAGATCTGACTGGGTTCTCTGAGTCTATCACATAATGTAGTTAGGACGGTTGCTGGGGAAAATATTATTAATGCTTGATTACACAAAATATAGAGCAAAAAATCTATCACGATATCATCAAACAGTTGTTGGGCGCATGTGTGAAAGTTTGTAACAAAGATTTTATACGTACCTGGATATGCCTCTGTTAAACACGTTGCACATTTTGTCTCGATATTAAATTGACGTGTGCATGGTAGCTAAGCAATGTCATAGTTACGTGAATATTGTCTGTGTGTGAGTGTAGTAGATAATAAAGATGATGTGTGGTTTTGTAAGTCCTAGAGCTCTTAGTGTATCCAATGCCACATGAAAATATATTGAAAACAAGGAAAGCAATTGATGTTTTTCTGCACTTTTTGTCTATATTTTTTAACTATTTAGGCCCATCGGCCCATCAACACATACATATATAATGAGTATAAGTATTCCTTATTTTTCCAAAATTTTATCTATTTTTATTAGTAATTTCGAGCTAAGCTCCATCTAGACACAAATATTATCTGTGTGTAGGGATTCCGTGACACGGGTCACCGTTTCCGAGAAGCCGACTCGTCTTGACATCCCGCTGACAGGACTGGTTTTGCCGCAACGCAACATTGTTGTCCCTCTCGCACAGCTGCGCACACGCACGCCCTCTATCCTCGATAAGCGCGTTCGGTAGCCGTGCAGGAGTAATGGATTTCCATTGAGATTTGCCGGGTCCGTTTAGCTGTTATGTAAATTTCATGTGTCGAATAAAAGATTAACTTAAAACTTAATAGAACAAAATGTCGAAAAATATTTAACGTACTGTTGAAATTGATTTATTGAAAACTGTATACACGTAGTGTAACAAATAGTCATTCAAAGAAGGAAAGGAGAAGAAGAAAAAAATAAGGAAAGAAATAAGGAACCGATAATTCCTCATTTACGTTTCTTAAGTGCTTAATTAAATACAGTTTGTAAAAAATAGGTAAACGAAAAAAAAACTTATTTTTTAAAGCTCAACTCTTAGCAGAGTTTAAACAATAAACTTTTATATTTGTGCTATTTGTATAGATAATATTGTGTTACATAAAGTAGAAATAGTTATTATGGTTATTTAGATTCAGGGTTAATTCTCCGTAAAAGCAAAATTGCAAGACTAAAACTTAGCCCTATGGAGGATATGCCATTCACTTAGATAGCTACGAAACTTAAAAAAAAAAAAACAAGTATAAACGCATACTTAACTTAAAAGTACTACCAAATAAATGGAATATAAAGATGGAAACCGTTAAACGGATGTGCTTTCACGGCGCCAGTGGTTTCGGTTACAAAAATGCAAAACACAAGTATGATGAAAGTAAATACCTCGATGCCTATCTTCATGAGTATATACATAGTTACATACACTTGGTAGGTAAAAGGTTGATAAGTGAACCTAATTTTTACGTCGTCAAGAATTTGTATATTATGTAATGATGTTCTGTTTAGTGTTATCAACATTAAATTAAATGTGATATTTATTACGTTATGAATACTTTACTTTATTTTTTTTACAAATTAACTTGTTTATTAAGAACAGGCGGTCCATTTGATGCTGAGTTGTAACATCTTAAAGAATACTACCAAGGTCTGCCACCAATTTGTCGTTCCCCTGAGGACTTGTGCACCTGCTGGGACGCCTTGTTTATGTTGCCTTACCTTCAAACGTGAGCAATGTCGCTTAATACTCTTGTTTTAAGTAAAATTGGGCATTGGGTACACAAATTTTAATATTACTTTGTTACAGAGACAGGCCACAATGATGACAATGATTACAATTTTACTTATTTGCATTGATGTAGGTACATGCGGAGATACGTGTAGTCATTTAACATCAAGTCTTCTTGACATACTTGATCACAATAAAACAAAAACACTGGCTTCCGTTGAGAATCATGGAGGCTGGAGCGGGTCGGCGCCAGTGCCCCACGCCCATCGCACTCGCCCAGTCTTACATGCCATCATTAACCCTTTAATGCGATCGACGTGATATTACGATCGGTGATTTTTTTTATCGAAGGACCGAATGCTAAGCTAAGCGGTCACTATGCTATTCAGGCGTAGTTGCTGAAGTGAATACGTCATTAGTTGTCACCATGCAAATGCTACTGACTTCTGTAAGAATCCAGCGTTGACCCTGTTGACAAATCTGAACGTCCATTATGAGTTGTTTATTACGTAATAAACTTAAATAAATGATAGTTTAAAAAAATAAAAAAATAAAATACACGCTTAAATAGTTAAAAAAAAAACTTAAAAATACACGCTGTTGCAACTAGCTGAACTAAAAAATCTAAAATAATTCTCTATAAGTTAGAAAAAATAGATCGATTATAAAAACTATTTATTGTAATAAAGCGTGGGGTGTTTTAGGGATATTCGGCACTGTCGCTTTCAGCGTTTTACACACAGGTGAAGTTAATAAAACGCGTGTAAAAAGGTTTGCATGACATAATTTGACAAAATCTAACAGATTAAATTTATATTTTTTCGATCCTTTGACAATTACCTACATGATTAATTGAACTTTTAATGACAACATTAAGGATTTCAACTTTTAAGTTGTTGGTTTCATATTCAATTTTAGTAGAGATGATACAACCCGAGTTTAAGTATCTTTGTTGTATTATATCTGAAGTAGACAACTTAATGTGATTTCTTAAAAGTATATTTCTTTGTGAATTCCTATTTCAGTATGTATAATTAATATATCATAATTAACCATCAAATGTCACGACGTGATATATCGTCGTATTTAAAATGAAATTTTAGAATATCAGTGGGCCATCCATAATAAGAGAAATTATATGAGAGTTTAAAAACATTTCTAGAAGAAATTACTTCTGCCAAATTAGTAAAATGAAATATTATATTAATTATCTAAGCCTTAATATGTTAAATCATATTTGATTTTAAAATCTCGCAGTTGTTTTATCAGATTTTCCTTATGTAACATCGCACACGTAATTTGCATAAAGTTATTTCGCAAATTCATAAGAATCAACATTAAAGTATAACATTATGGGAAAAAGAAAGCAGTATTTTATTTTAATAGGAACTTTATGCTTTTACAATTGCATCAGAAATTCAGTTTGGAATTCGAAAGTGCCCGTTAAACTAGACACTAAACAGTATGCGCCAGAGGTTTTAACTTTTGGTTTTAAACTCCTAGATTAAGAGTCCACTTTAAACCGTAAGAAACCTTTAAGAACCTTTATGACTTTTTATTACTCTAAACAATCTTCCTCTACCAGGTTGTTGAAAAAGTGTAATTCGACCGGGATGGTACCACCGCCCCACCTATTTTTAGCGTGCAGCAATTTGCAGTTGCAGTTGCGTTTCGGTGGAAGTGTGTAGTCATCGGCTCAAGTTTATATAAGGCGTCCATTATGCACTAGATTGGGATCAGCAACGCATCTATGATCGAATTCAGATAGAACCTCTGTTATGTATAAATTTACCTACAGGTGTCCAAGGGCGGCAGTAACAACAATGAGATGGACTGCATGCTCGTTACTATGCTAGGCTACCTCAATTAGATAAAAAAATACATTTTCGTAGCCAAATGGCAAAAATTGGAACCCTTGTAGATTCGTTATGCCTGCCTGTCTTTCCGTCTGTCCGTATATCACAGCGATTTTAAAACTTGGTAGATAAGTGTATTCTGTAAACCGCTTTTTGAATCGTATACAAAAACAACAAAAATATTGAATATAGGGGAGGGGGGGAGGGCTACTAACTGAACTCAAATAAAAATTTCATCTTACCTACACGTGTGAGGTGTCTATAAAATGGTCTATGTTGATAGTTGGAAAACTGTTCAACTTTATTTAATGAAAAATGTACTGAATCTTCGCCTGCGAGTCTGACTCGCACTTGGCCGCATTTTTTTATTATATGTATATTAGCTTAAACTATACATTATTTAGGCTTAGCTACTTGTACCAGTTTAGGTTAGAGACTCATTACACTCACGTTATTACCGCAATATTTCGTTTTAATGTATAAAAATCGATATCGCGTTATGAAGTCTATAAGGAAAGGGTTAATTATTCCCGAGCAGGTCATTATCTGCACTTCTAGCTACCTCGCGGCTAGGCTTGCAACTGTTTTTATCGTAGGAGCGTGTGCGAGCCCCATCTTATGTGAAGTACACACTGTCCATCTGATTTTGTATGTACTTTTAACTACAACTGTTAAACAAAATTGTTGTGTTCTACAAACGCTAGAAGTCAGTATTACTAATGTAAGTATAAAGGAAACTTACATAAGTAAGCGTTACTTAGAGGTATGTATCCTTCATCTGGTCCTTAATATGCTATGTAGTAGAAATCCGTATTTATTTAAAGAAACTCATATGAAATGTTCGTGAACACTTCCAATGTAGGTATGCAAAAGCTGGAATTGGATAGTGTGTTAACCTCTTAACACGCGCACCGTCTTAGTTATATTCTACTTGTTTCATCGCTTCGAAGTAATCATTTCATTTTTCTTTAGCGCTAAATCATTTATAGTTTTTCTTGATTCTATTTGAATTATATGACCTAATACAATTTCGATTAGTATTATAAATATAATAAGTAAAACTAGATTTTATCCGCAGCTCCGCCACCTAGGGGTGAAAAGTATGATAAGTGATATCTTAGTCAGTTTATGATCTGGATATCACTTGGACCTGATGTCCCTGTAGTACCGGGACCAGACTAGGACTACTACAGTATCCCTTGCCTTTTGTAAGAGGAGACTAAAAGGGAGCTTTCGGGGTTGCCGGCCGCAAGAGTAGGAGCTCCAACCGTCCAAGTGACCCCGTGAAGGACGGTGGCATGTGCGGTCGCATGCCATCGTAAACACCAGAGATACGGTGAGCGTCAATAAATGCTCATCAATGGGATAGAGCCAGAAGAAGAAGCGTCACACTTGGAGGACTCCGGTTACGTTGGGGATCCCGGAGTCCACACAGCGCTGAGGATGGCCACCGGGAGGGTTTTAGTGCGGTATAAATCCCACATAACCCGGCGTTGCTCCCACGGCGTCCAGTACCTTTTGAAAGTTTCCCCCACGAGGTGTGTGCCAATTTTCAATCACACTCGAGAAGTAATTTTTGACCGATAGAGTAACATACATCCTCGAGTACGTCATGGGCTTCTTCTCTATAGTAAAGTAGCTTATTCCCGCGGCTTGGTTCGCTTTGGTCACGGGCAATGAGTACCTTACGTATTAATCCAGATCATAAACTATCAGTGCGGCAAAGTTTAGCGAAATCCGACGCGTTGTTTTGCGTGAAAGAGTAACGAACATTCATACGTCCTCACAAACTTTCGCCTTTATAATATTAGTAATAAAGTGTATATAATAGTTTAATAATTACTTAAACTACGCTTACTCGCCGTCTTTATCGTGTAGTAGTAACTTTATCGTGAAAATGCATAGGACCTTTGTATTTCAATAAAGAATATGAAAAAATTTCCGGCTAAACAATAATAATAACTCTTTGCAATTGTTTAAAATTTCGGTTTAAACAATATGGCACGGGGTTGCCCCGTGGCAACATGCATTTATAGCATCAGTAGGGTAATTCGAAGAGGATCGCATAAAAAATGGAGGTGGAATAGTTTTCGGTACCAACTCATGCGCCGATTCCTCCCGGACTAAGTGACATATTCGCTGGCTATTATTGAAGTAGAAAAACAAATATGTTCATACCATACTTTTATACAGAACAATATTTTTAAATAGGTATTTTGTATAGCCGAATCTGCGAAAGAAGCGTGGTCGATTTTAATTGAACTTAAAACCATATTATTTGATTTATGTACTTTTTTCTAGACTAGAATTGAACTAGTTCCTTTTGATATAATTTTTATTATCTTATGAATTATTTCACGTATGTAGGCGTAAGATGGATAGCATCTAGAAAATTCTGAATTGCTTACAATTTGTCACCATTAGTGTACGACAATATTCTTTGAATCCATTAAACATCATTCATCTATGTACATCGCTTTCTGAATCTAAACATATAAATGAAATTGAAGTGTCTGTCTATTTGATAAATAGCTGTTATTTTATACTTAATATCAAAATAATAGCTATATATCAAATGGATATGGAAGTATATACGATACTGATAACAAAACATTAATTACTAAATTTTTTGCCTGTCTATCTGTCTGTCTGTTTGTTTTGAGTAATCTCTGAAACTTCTGGACTGATTTTGACGGGACTTTCACTGTTGGATAGCTGATGTTATAAGGCGTAACTTAGGCTATTTTTATTTTAGAAAATGTAATTAGGGTTCCGCAAAAAAACAAAAACCTAAGAAACTGCGGGCGCTCACGCGCACGCAGCCACCCTCACTCACCGCTAATGTCAATTGCTATGAGTCCTCTATGAAACAATGCTATAATTTTAATATTGTATAAGGCCTAAAATTTCAGCTGTATGTAAATATGTCAAGTTATATTATTAAATGCGGGTACAGCCGCGGGGCTCAGCTTGTAAATAATAAAATGAGAGTTTTAACTTTTCGCAGGTATTTTTAGATAGCTTCTCTGTTTTATTTAGATAGCTCCTGTTTCTTTTCTCTGGTTTATTGTTATAAATGTACTGTAAAAACAACATCATTACCGGTTATTTATTGAGGATAATATTAACCCAAAAACACTTACTACTTACTTATCTATCTTAAATATCCTCCTCAACTATCTCACTGCTGGATTTAGGTCTCCTCCGAAAGAAAAAAATATGTTTCTTTATTTGTTTAATTTAATAGTTCACAAAAGTATAAGTTACAAAAATCATAAGAAATTATAATAAACCGAAGTTAAATGTTAAACTAAGTAAACGTCTTTGATGTAAATGTAAATACATCGATTGAAAAGATAACTTTATTTAACGTAATATTGAACGAAAAGTAAGAAAAATACGGACTTAAATATAGTAAATAGTTAGTAAGTTATAAAGTTGATTATAGAGAAGAATTTTGATTAAAAAAACTGTTTAGGTATCCTGTACCTACCTGACAAATATTATGTAACAATGACGTCATTTTGCTAACTGCCTACCGAGAATTATGATCATATTATTATTATTGTCATACGATAGCGCTTATCATCTCCGTATCTCGTTACGCGAGGATTGTTGTGGTAAACCAATCCACCACAAGCTTGAACTTGAGTTTACAAGAGTGTACATTAACTTATTTTATAAAAATACTTTTCGGCGATATATTTTGTGAGCTTTTTTTAAAAACCGCATTTTATCATCCAGAATCACCAAAAAAATTGTATCGTCTGACAATAATTATTATCGTTTTCGGTGCTTTAAATTGGATAAACTATTTGGGACGGCAATAATATTGAAGGATTTTTGACTTTACTGGGTTGTGAGTTTCAAGAGCTTAGTCTGAACAGAAACGGATTTGATATAAGTAATAGGACGATACATCAGCAACCACCGTAAGGCGAGGTGTTGGCCATTCTATTATTTCGAGAGTGTAGAGCGTCTACCTACCTACCGAGCGTCTACGTCTACCTTCTTAACTATCTTTAAGGGTCCGATACTTCAATTCGCATTTTCCTATCATAAATCGATTCCGCGTCAATAAACTTATCGCTCCAACTTGTAACTTACCAAGAAATCATTGTTCCAGATACACAAAGCCTCAGACGTTCGCGGACTGCATCGGCAATGAGTTGCCACTGGGTTGGGAGGAGGCCTACGATCCGCAGATCGGGCCATATTATATCAATCATGTCAATCGTGAGTATCATTTTTATTACACACCACCCTACCAACGAAGCTGTGGCCGGGCAATTAAACAAAATACATACATATAAAAGTTTTCTTGTTTTTACATGTTTGCATTTGAAATAAACAAACATGTAGAAGCCTCCATGCCTTGTGTGATTTTTAATTGTGTGCGTGTTGATTTTGACGAGATTAAGTTAAATAAAGATTTTACAGGGAACAGTAGTACCGTTCTTTTCTAAAATGTTGGAATTAAAGAAACCACTGTTTTTACGGATACCTATCCTAAAAAGATGCAAATGTGTAGGTGTACTTTTGCATTAACTAAGAACTGAGATAGCCGAATGGTTAAAACTCGGCCTCTCAATCGAGGGTCCGGG
>DWTU01001805.1:0-12533 GCA_018251515.1 Cecropterus confusis | reverse complement strand
GATCCGAAATTTCATGTCCATAACATCCCTGTAACAAATGTCTAAACCCTTATCAGCTTGTCGGGCAATCAAATAACAAATCTTTCGGCTGATCATTCTAAACAGTAATGTGTCGAGCATTTGTATTGAAATGTATACTTCTGAAAATCAATTAATTTTTTCGTTTATCATATAAGCAATAACATAATTAGCAGCACTAAGTTACATTTTTATCAGATTATAGATATTTTAGAAATGTGTATTTCAAATGATAAAATAATGTTTTAATGGAATATTTCCCTCATAGATTTTCCCCGACTTCAATCTTCAGTAGTATTTTTTGCTGATCGTTGCGCGTTGGCCGGCCTGTAACCATATTATATTAAAAGCAATAAAACTGCATTAAAAATTAATTTATACGCATAAAAAGCGATATTCAGTTCAACTTTACAAAAATTTAAAAAAATACGTGTAAATAAATATTGTTATACATTCTAATTTATAAGTGTTGCCGAAGACGTATTTATATTATTATATACGTAAATGATTACCGCCACTATCTTCGCGTACTTCTGGGGATGCCCTCGTACTAGGTACTCTTGTCACTATGGCAGTCTGTCACGACTATTAATATTCGGTATACGCCTAACCTCCACCTCGTCCGATTACGATCGCGAGTTTTTGTATTGTGTCGTCGTATGTATGTCAAACGTGGACGACCTTTCCAGAAGCTCACATACATATAGATTATTAGGCATCTGTTTATCTTGCCTTATCACTTATTGTATATTTTCTATTAACACAATTATTTAAGATAAACGAAATTATTTATTTATATTTAATGAAAATGTACTTTATTTGTATTAATCTCTTGTATATATTAGGCATACGTATCACGTTCATATTTCTAGTTCAAGGTTTATCATAGTACTTAAAGCACAGGAGCCAAAAAGGCTTTGGGCGCTTGCCAGTCGGATATCTTCGTTTGTGTGTGCCTATGTACCAAACTAACCTTTGTCTCTGGTAGTCGTCTTAATCCTAGTTACTTTTTGCTTTTATTTTTATATTCTTCTCTAATTTTCTTCTTTCTGTAATATCACATCCTATATTCTAATTAAAAATAATATTATAGAAAATTTTAGGAAAAACTTTCTCCCTCTATCCATGCGATTAGTTAAAAACAATGGTTTAAATAAGGAATTAATATTTATATATTGTCTTTCTTACTTCAATAGAGAGGAATAAAAAGGGATAGAATAGCCATGAGGATAGGAGAATAGGGTTAAACTCGTATGTATTTTTTTAATTGCAGAAGGACGAAGTGTACCTGAATTTGGTGCTGGAGTACATACCCGAGACTGTGTACAAAGTTGCACGTCACTACTCCAAAGATGAACAAACCATACCCATTAGTTTTATAAAGGTTAGTATGAAACTACTGTAAATAAATGACGTTTCTTTCTTTTTTGTTTCATTCTTTACTTCTTTGTCTCTTTATTAGTATAAAAAAACTGTGCTTTACGATAAACATATCACGGCATTGACATGTTTCAAAAACGAAAAGAAACAATTCAATAAATTAAAATTTACGTGCAATAGAAAATATTGTCGTGATTTTCATAACAAAAAAGGACTATTTAGTTTAGAAACGCCGTTAATCTAAAATTATAGGTTTTTAACGTTTCTAAAATAGTCCAGGTTTAGTAAAGGTTAGAACAACACAAACAAAAACAAAAAACATGTGACAACAAAAAATACGTGGAATATGAAGATCTTGCTTTGGAATTTTAATTATTAAATTAATGATCTGAAGCGCATTAATTCGGTGTACAAGAAAAATGTAATCTCTACTATGTATCTCCTACTAATGGTTAACGCATACACAGACACTTCTCACACATTGTTAAACGTTAAAGGTTTTTAGCTCGAGGTTCTCTATTGATACAAATGTAGTGGCTTCATTATCTCGTTATTTAGAGGTGTAATATGTGCAAGTATTCAATGCAGACAGACAGGCGGATGTTAATTACTTCGCTGGTCATCGTCTGCCACACGCTAATGATTTAAATGTGACACCTTCTTTCACACTGCACCGTAATATATTTTAACGTAAACATCATTGGTGTTTGCGGTTTCATTGACTCGGATATTTTAGTTGGAATGTTTGTTTCTATATATAATTCAAAATACTTAAAACGAATATCGTAAACGAGTTGTGGCCCATGACTTCGCTCGCGGCGACGGTAATATAGAACAATACGAACATTCGACTTCCATTCAAGCCCCCTTCAGCTCAGAATATCGAAAAATCTTTTCTTAGTGGGTGTCAGCATAAAAAGAAGAAATTGTTCAAATTACATGGTTCTAGCGTTAGTACTTTACAATTTCCGATAATAAGTTAAAAGTGTATATCGTTTTGCTTTTATAAAATCTATACTAATGTTATAAAGCTGAAGAGTTTGTTTCTTTGGTTGAACGCGTTAATCTCAGGAACTACTTCGAATTAATAAATTGATTATATAACATCAGGCTATATACCATCACACTGTTTGTTTGTTTTTTTCTTATGTAGTAGTGGGTGAAACCGCGGCGCAAAGCTAGTGTATTAACAAGTGTATTTGTATGTATAGGGTATTGTTATGTACAATTTCATTAAAGAGCCTATTTGTTCTGTTTCATATGATTTCCCCTTTAAAATTAAAATGCCTTTATCGTTTCTAACCGTTCAATGGAGGAAATCAGACAGGAAATCATGATAGGTATAGATATTAAACGACTATATGAAATGGCTGTATAGAGTTTATTTGAATCATAACTGTTTAAGCAAACATTTGAATTGAACTCATACTCGTAAAACTGTTGTCTAGGTTTATAACATTTATGTAAACATTGAAAGTCAGTGTCTAGTATAATAAACTTGTTGTGTCTGCATATGAGTTACAAAGGTAACATTTCTTTCACAGCTTCAATATGTAATATTATTTTGCTTATATTTTATTGTAATTCTTATCTGAGAGATATAAAGAGAAACCTTGATGTCTAATCGCATTCTACATAATTCCCAACTATATGCGACAAAGAATTGCGGAAATCGAGAATTTATATTGAGTATTTAAATTGCTGACGACTTTACTATACAAAAACTGATAATCATCAAGCGGATAGACAGTTTTTCTTTAAGTACCTAGGGACACTATCCAGTCATTTTTCAGACAAAAAAGTAGATTATTCGGTTCATCTGTTGGAGCTATATGTGACAGACAGACAGACACGTAAAGCTTAACAGTTCCTTTTTGCGTTGAAGTCACCCACAGATAGGTCAAATTTTGTGCACCTAGTACAAACGGGTTAAAGTCTGAGTTTTGTCATTGGCAAATATCAGACTACCCATCCCGTTATAGTTTATTTTTTCTAATGGCAATTATTAGATTTATACTCATTCACATTATATTAGAGTCATAGACTTATACAAAATCGTTGTTTGCGTCATAAAATTAAACACCAAACCTCCTCCCACAGCTGTACATGTATCAGTTGTTCCGGAGCCTCGCGTATATCCACTCGCTGGGCATCTGCCACCGGGACATAAAGCCACAGAACCTGCTGTTGGACCCCAAGACTGGCGTCCTCAAGCTGTGCGACTTCGGCTCCGCGAAACACCTCGTGCGCGGCGAACCCAACGTGTCCTACATCTGCTCTCGGTACTATCGCGCCCCGGAACTCATCTTCGGAGCTATAGATTACACCACCAAGATTGGTAAGTTATTGTTCTTTGACTCTGACATTAATATCGCATAATACGTGGAGATTAACTTACCATTACCGTATAGTTAGCGTAATTCACATACCGTTCAATTGGTTGGTCAGAGTTCGCCCTTGAACAGCGCGGTTTGGTCTTAACTCTGAGAGGAGTTCTCAGTTTTGGGACGGTACTGGGTTGAAGATAAATATGTCACTAAGATCATGTCATGACAGTTAAGTGAGCAATCGCTTCACTCTTCGATTCGGTTTTGTCTTTCGTGTCCGTAAAGCCCGTTACACTACCGATCTGCAAATCGTGTGCATTATCTGTTTAATTTATTAATCACTAAGATTTTTATTGTCAACTTGATGACAATCGTGAAATTATTAAATGGACGTGAAAAAAGCTTAACGATATAAGCATTTTCATTACGAGAATCCTTGGAGTGTGCGAAGAAAATACATTATAAGGAAATACATTATACATATATTATAAGGAAGAGTAGTGAGGTAGTGACGTATAAAAGAGATTCATCGTTTGCGGAAAGATGATTGTGTGTTTTTAGGGAGTTATAACAAAGAAATGAGATGAAAGACGCATTTCATGTATAGTGTAGTACCTTGGTTTAACTTCCTGTTTTGATTATGTTTGTTTTTGTTAATTGTGGTTTAATTTTGGACCAATTTCATTCTGTTGCTTTTATGCGCACGTCGTAGTTTAGAAATCGCGAGGTTACGGACTTGAAACCGCAAATTTATCGTACGTCTAGTAATAGTTGGAGAAAGTATGTGTTTTATATTTGACTTGGTCTTGCATACACTGGCTCTATATTCATTGATAATTACGGTATACTATTATTAGGATAATTTAATGTACCCATACATTTATACATTACACATTCTATTATCTGTCGATTTTAGAAGCTAGCGGTTTATACATAAAATAAGTTTACACAAACAAGCGACATACAGAAAAACATATACCTATTACAACTTCTTACTGGTATTAAAAAGCAAGGTTAGTTTTTCTATGTACGTAACGTGTGAATATTATATTTGCAGATGTTTGGAGCGCTGGCTGCGTTGTGGCCGAGTTATTGTTGGGGCAGCCGATATTCCCAGGCGATTCCGGCGTAGATCAGCTGGTTGAGATCATCAAGGTAATTCGACTTTGTAACTATATCCGTTGTCTTATTGATGGATACATTGTAGTACGTTTGTCTTCTTATTCGATGTGTCGAATTATCAATTTGGGGTTTTGAATACCGATGAATATTTTTCGATTTTTTTTAAGTATGGTTGTATGTTCGTAATATAGTTGTCAGTGAACTGAAACACGCAAAATAGCGTTCAATTAAATATCCAAGCCAATATAATAAAAGTGAAAATGTAATACGATATGCATGCAACGCTCAATGTTCTCTTTCTCGCAGCGAGCTTATCATGTAGAAAAGACTACAGTAAGCCCCGCGGTATCACCCACATGTAACAGAATTTAAAATTGTTATAGCTTTCCATACAGTATATAGATTTTTATGAAAATAACACTAAATATGAGATGCACTCTTTAATAAGGTCTTTTAAATTAAATTCAGTAGTGTTGGTTTCATGCGATTACGAACATACAGACAGACCTAAATTCTAATAATAGTTATAGAAATTTAAGTTCTATTATTACGTGTTTTAAGTCCTCCAAACTTACCTTTTTGCAAATATTTGGGATGTACAGACATTTGGATCTTTCATTTTTATTATATATAATAAGATGGGTGAATAAAATACCACATACCACATTAAACCAAAGTAAAATAAAATAGATACAATTAAATCAATATGGTTTAGCTTAATATGGTTAACATAAAAGTTACATAAAAATATACAAGTGAATTTAAATTATTAGAAAAAATGATTTAAATGTAATATTAGATCCATAGACTATTTTGCGTTTTACTGCCATAAGTTAGTTGAATCATGACGGGAACGATTCATTACTGATCTATTACTGCACAAACTAAAACTATTCTATAATCGATGTTTTATTCAAACTACTTTGTAATACCTATAATAATAATAGGTGATGTGTTGTGTGATTTAAATACTACTTTAAATCGTTGGACACTGGTTAAAGTTAGAGGGATTTTAGGACATGGCTAGAATTGATAGACTTTACACACCTTCGAATTTTTATTGTAAAGGATTCTGGCGTACTGGGTTCACTCACTATGTTCTTTACTGCTACAGGAAATGCATTTCTTTAATATGCACTTCTTTAAAAGAACAGAGCCTGCGATTTGAACCTCAGACCGCCCATTGTGAGGCCGGGGAATAATGCGAGTAGAATGAATAGCTAAATATATCTTTCGTGTTATCCTAACGCGTTTAATATAGTAACATACGGTATTACGTATGTCGGGTGCATATGAAAGGTTTCTTGACGCGAATACGAGGTCGCAGGCAAGGCACTCGTGTCGTCAATGTCAGGGTTCAAACTGTCCACGTTGGTACAAATAGGGTTTTGTTACTAACGTATTATGTATATGTTTTGTAATACTACAGGTTGGATTAAACAAATAATCGGAATAGTAAAAAATGTTAATACGCTTACACGAGGCGATCTTGGTCCTCAGGGCTTTGTAGCCAATCTTAGGTAGGACTATTTTCCTATATAAGGTTACCTATTTGCATAATTATAAATGTCTGGAGCAGTTGCCACTTTTCATCGAGTGGACTGGGTTGGAATGCTCTACTTGTATAATAGGTATACAAAAATAAAACTATTACATTGTATATTCATTAATGTAAGGAAACATGGTTAAATAAATTTAATTATGACTACGTTTTTATAATTTTGCAGGTACTGGGCACACCGACACGAGAACAAATCCGCGAGATGAATCCGAACTACACGGAATTCAAATTTCCACAAATCAAGAGCCATCCTTGGGCTAAGGTATGAATCAATTTAAACTATTCACTATCGTTTTATAATTTCCACTTATATACACGATTTGACCATATCTGATAGCATTTATCATTAATTTGAATGCCATCAATCTTCACATCTTGTGAAGTAACATAGTTATAGGCTCAAACACATACCTAATGGTCATTGGAACGCAAGATAATTTAAAGTTATAAGGATATTTTTTTTAATTATTACGTGACATCGCCCCCGTCATTGCAGTATATGTTGGAGCGAATGACGATGCCCAAGTCTGCCACTGACCACCAGCGCATCAGAGTAAGCCTCGTCTACGGCCGCCCTATACATCATTTAAATGCCTTCATACTCACACTTTCAAAACGCCCGCTTAAAATTTTCGACAGAATAATATTTACGATCTCTTGTTGGAAATTTAACACATTTTTAAATGACATCATCGAGTTGTCGCTTTTGTATTGTTTTGGATTCGACTAATTGTGACTTCTGTTATGAAGGCATTTAGTAACAATATATTCGTATTTTGTCTATCACTAATAATTTTCCTCTTGTCTATCCTTCTGATTATTATAAACGAAACCATAAAATAATATTATATTTCACCGTTCGAAAACGCCCTTAGGATTGGCAATAAGACACATGTGTCAAAAAGAACAAAAATTTTGGGTATATTTCTTAAAAACGTGCCGCGAAGAAGAAAAAAATTAAAATCGCTATTTACAGAAATGCAAAAAGAATCTGATCAGTTTCAATTTATTTCATGGTATTAACCACGTGAAGAAAAACATCTACGAACAATGAGCGATAGTCGGAAATAGTCTTGTTTGCAACTGATTCGAAATGCGAATACATTATGTTGGGCGGCAATGGCGGAATAGCCTTCGGCATGAGTTGAATATAGATCGAGACTAATGATTTGCGCCGTCTCTCACCGCAAACTGTGTGTTGGTATTCAGTGTGCATTGACATATGCTACTCTTGAGTGTTGTTTGTTATTTATTTATCAATGTTATGACATGTTACTATAACAATGTCTTCATCCAATTAATAATAGTCAAATAGATGTGGCATTTCATCATACTCCCTTCATTACTACAATGACATCGCCGAGTTTTTAGTTTATCGTTTATTAATGTTTTCGAGGTTCTAACTAATAACAATGTAAATATATTTCATATTCATTATGTTTGTATGATTTACGTTGTTCACTTGCTAACATGATTGAATCTCAACCCAAATGATATATTGAATATTTTGATATTATAGTTTAAGTTACAAAAGGACGTTAAATATATTATCAGGCCTCGATTTTTAATTACTGAAAAAATAGTTTCAAGGTAACAATACTCAGTGGAAACAAATAACATTACATATTTTTGTAGTGAGGTACGGTAGTTTCACATTTTATATTCATTATGCACCTTTCAGCAATATCCAGGAACAAATATGGATTTATTGCCATTACAATAGTACAGCTATAGTAACGTTTATGTTAGTGTACCGCGTTTGCACGCCAGCAGACGCGATCTCGGTCGTGTTCCGACTGCTGGACTACGCCGTTATTCCTAGTAAATTGAAATACTAAGATTTCAAGACATAATTCGAGACCCAATGGGTAATGACTCTTTATGCACCTTACAACATTGTACAGGAACAAAGTTGGTTTAGACCGAACGCTATAAGTATTCCAGCAGTGACTATAGCATCGTAGACGTGCAGATGATCCTCCGTGCACGCCTCTAACCGCGATCTCGCTAAGTGGATTTATCGCTACAAGTGTTCCTACAGTATCGTTAACGTGCAGGTGTTCCGCGCGTGCACGCCTCCGGACGCGATCTCGCTCGTGTCCCGGCTGCTGGAGTACACGCCGGGCGCGCGGCTGTCCCCGCTGCAGGCGTGCGCGCACAGCTTCTTCGACGAGCTCCGCGAGCCCGCCGCGCGGCTGCCCAACGGCCGCCCGCTGCCGCCGCTGTTCAACTTCACCGAGTACGAGATGGCGATCCAGCCGTCGCTGAATGACTTCTTGAAGCCGCGCGTCGCTCCGCCGCCCGACGCGCCGTCCGCCTCCGCTCAGCCGACGGACGACGCTCACGGTATTATAACATACATGACGACGTAACGTAATAGCGTTACGTAATCTAACGTAACATTCGAAGGTGGTAGAACCCTGTGTGGTTTGATTCCGGGAGCACCGCCGTCACACCTATTTCTGCCTAATAACATCAGTGTTAAGCGCTACTGTGTTATGGTGTAAAAGTTGTGGGTACATATTAAAGTATAAGAATGTAGCATGATTAAACCCTGCATCTTTATACGTCGGTGCTAACTAAAAACCTGGTGTAAGAAACATTTTTGGGAAATTGGGAAAGAAAAAGCTAATGTTGAAAAACACAATTAAATAGCTATATTTTAAATTAAAAATAAAGATATGTATATTTTTACTCAAATTGAATGATATAAGCAATTTAAAGATTTAAGATGTTAAGATGTTTTACAAAACTCAAATATAAATTAATCTAACCATGATGTTGTAGTATTAAGTCTGTAATGACATTATGAAAATTCAGCTTCTGCACGTTTGTGTTTGTAAAACTTTAAGATAAGGTAATGGAGTGACTTCGAATTTTTGAACAATGTAAGACGTATTATGTATATTTTACCCCAGTTTTAAGATTTATTAAATATAAGAATATAAAATTTTTGTTGAATATATTAAAATGGCAAAATATTTGTTTATTGGTTACAGGCGAGGCGAGCGGGCCGAGCGCGGCGCCGGGCGCGTCGTAGACCGCCCACACATCGACACTCGTTCGTATGCTATTTAGTGATAGTACTTTTCGTGTTGGCCATCGGGAAATTTATAATGCATAATAGGTGTTTTCGGCGAGTAATCGTGTGATACTGTAGTGTAATCGTCGATAAAGCTTGAGCTGTCGTAGTCGGTGAGAAGGGTAAATCCGCCGTAGGTACTTTTGACCGTCGCTACGTGATTACTTTGTACTTTTGTAAGCTCAAATCTCCTCTTTTCGTGTACATACCTTAAATGCTGCGTTTTGATGTTTATATTCGGTAAACGACAGATCGTCATCTGGATAAATTATATTATTAACCTCCTTCATTGTTTCCGCGTGTCGAACGCTTCTCCCCTGGCGAGAGCCGGAGATGTATATCCACGTACGGGGAGTCACATGCTTGGATCACTTAAATCACCTATTGAGAGATAGCCACATGATATTTTAGTGAGGATCGTACCTTGCTTGGGCCGTGTAATCAGTAGGGAAGACATTCAGTAGTGCATTAGAATATTTATTATTGTCGGGAAAGTATCACTTACTCGTGAAACTTGTACGAAGTGTATGCCTAGTGTTATATCAACGATAAAACTTAGCAGATGAAACATTTTATTGCATACAATAAAAGCATACTTGTAAATTTTTATAACTAGCATAAACTGATCTCTCAAGATAATTTTAATATTTAATGATATCTCAGAATATTATGTATTTGTATAAACAATTCAAAGAATATAAAATTTTAGATTTACTACATTATAGTTATTTGTTTATTTGGGCAACTTCTACATTTTTTATTGCGATGTACCTTACCTCGTCTTATCCAGAGCTGGATAAATGTAATGTATTTAATAGCACTGTCGATGTCCTATTGTAACATCATAGTTTTTTCGATAATATTGTATTCTATATTCAATAAATGATATTTCTGCTATGTAAAATTTGTCATTAATACACTTATTAGTAGTCATTTATAAACAATGTTAAAATAATTAAATTCATTGTAATAGTTTTAAGTATTCGAGTAATTTCATTTTGCACTTAAATTTGGCATACAGTTACAAATTAGGTAAATGGTATTTAAAACCTTAAATATAGATTAACAAATTCTTATTCATGGTTTAGATGTAGCTTTAAAGCATAACCATGTCGTTTTAATTACCTCTCGCACCAGTCTTAACTAGATCTTAGGACCATTACTAATTAGGCAGCTGTCAAGGTATACTTGCAGAACCTCGATCACAGCTGCTGTCACAAAGAACTTTCACATTCGATTAAAATAATCGTTACCATCACACGAGCAACTTGCAGCCAGCAGCCGCATGCAGCGAGCGAATTCGCGTCTGGAGCTGCCATTGCTGCAAGCCGGTCCACATCATCCTTGCGATGAGCCCTGTATACATTTGGCCGCGCGGCCTCGTATATAATAAATACAACACTTGTATTACTATATATATATATGTACTAATTACGTATAAATTTGTAGTATGTTAAGAGATGTAAAGCGCTCGGCGCACGATTTCAAATCACACATAGTGGAGCTTAGTTGTCGTCCCTAAGGCTATTGATTTGCTGACACACCTTTATAATTCGTGTAAATATATTATAATTATCTTTATGGTATGACTTTGAGTAATGCGAGCCCCGGCCGCCGCCCACGCGGCCGGACTCTGTAAGGAGTACGATAGTTTAGATATGCATATTTTATTAAGTCTATCTAATATGAATTTTGTAATCGACGTTGCTTCTAAAGATCCTCTGTGTAAAAAGTTAAGACATACTAGTGACCTGAATGTTTGAAGCGATGTTATTGGAACGTCTTTATCCCACTGAATTCTCACTTTCACGATTTGCGTGCACGTTTATTACATGGGAATTTTCCGTAAGCTCATACTTCGAAATGAGGTTGACTTATATAAATTATTTAAAGTAAAAAGAGTTTTCTTATAACTAGTACTGTAATATTAAATTTAATAGTGAGTGAAATTTGTATTTTGTTTTAATTTGTTTTACTGAATTTGAATACATCGTAACACCCATATCGTTGTTAGTTATGAATGAAAATAACATAATTATAAAGTAAATATTAAATGAATAGTAAGCATGGCTTTTTATTTCTCGGTCAAAATTTTACATCCAATACATCCATCAATCATCTTCGCAGAGTCTATTCTGGTATGGTTAAAACAAGATATAGTTTACTATCGCACTTGTTTATACTGTTTAAATCATATTTGAATGATACACAATAAAAACCGAACAAAAGGCAAAATGGTAAAAATAAATATTAACTTATAATAGTACTGTTATAACATGTTTACCGAAGTAACTTTAGAAATTACATCCGATTATTATGTAAAATAAAAAAGCTTATTTTTAATTTTACCCATCGTTTTTATTATTTCTACTATGAATCAAATAATGGATTTATATGGATGCAATGTATGTTTATAGTAAATATACAAACATTTATGGAGCCTTACAATTAAATGATTATAATAAGTAAGAATTTCTCAATATCAATATTTGATCACTACAATCAAAATAATATGAAAAAGTAAACAATGGTTTACATATTGCTAAGGCATAGACCAATAAACAATTATAAACTACTTGCTAATGGTGTAACCATTACTTATTTCTGTGATAAACTAAAGAGTGGAGTTGTGGAAACATCATGGCGACGTGGTGTGTCCATTGTCCGCTCAGTGGCCGGATATTCGCAGTTCTGTATGACGTCACTCATGGCGGTACGCATTGGAATAGTTGTCCTTGCTTTTTCAAGAGTCCGTACGATGCAAACCTGAGTTTAGTCTGATTAAGGTAGGCGTCCATATACTGCTCAACAATCCCACCAATTCCCTATTATCCTGCTCCCTAAATCTAAATTTTAGTCTTAATAATATACAATCCCTGCTGTTGAAAACAGTATGGTCAACAATTAAACGAATGCTTTTGTTGGCTTACAAGTGTTGTGAGTTCAGACTCTATGATAAATGTTTGAAAGCAGGGTGGGCCAGCGGTTCTCCTTCTAGATTACCAGAAATAATCTTTCATGGGACTTGTACTGTTTTGATTTG
>DWTU01001804.1:0-12534 GCA_018251515.1 Cecropterus confusis | reverse complement strand
CGGTAGTGGCACATCACTATTATTGGATTGGAAAAAACTAGCAACACAGCTTATGTCAATTTAGTCCGTAGCGAAAAAAAAAACAGACTATAGGTAGCAATTAATTTCATTTTAAACTTATTAACATGTTCAAAGCGGATGGCCTTCTGTTTTGAACGTTCAGTTACATTTTAACGTAAAATAAACTTCAATTAACGAAAATTGTTACGAATACATCGTTGCAACATTGTTCGCAGCCTTTGTTAAGGTCTGTGCATATCAAAAAGTTTTGACCTTCTTCATAATGTTCGCACAAGTTCCTTAACAATCAGCAATAAACCTTTAAGACACTGCAACGTAGATACTTATGTTTTAAAGAGTTTCTTTATAATATAGAAATAGCAAGCAAGCATGCAGTCTACTTGATGGGAAGTGGTCACTGTTGACCATGAACTGTAAGCTACTTCATACAGAACAGGAGTCCTATTTGTATATCTCTAACTAGGGGACATCTTACCCTCCGGTCTCTCATATACTACGGCTAAGTCGACATAAGGGCGGTTGGGCAGGGATGTTCGGGCCTCGAGGGGTACCCTCTTTACCCGGGCAATTCTCTAGGAGATCGAATACCACCCGGATCCTTAACATTTATACATAAAAGTACAATGTTTAAAACATTGACGACCAAAAAAAAATTGGACGACTTTGAGGATCTTAAATTTGACTTTGACTTTGACGACCAAAAAAAAAATAGGTGGTCATTCCTCGATGATAATCGAAATAATTTTTTTCTGTACATATTTTACTGTAATGACCCAACACAGTATACAGTAAAAAGTTGAAAATACGCCAGGTCTACTGTAATTACAGTGCATCTGGAAGCACAGTTGCAGCGTCAAGCAAATGACGCTTGAAGCGACTGTTTCGTGGCCCTCCAGTAAGACTCGCGGTAATTTTACACCTAAGTGACTTGTTAAATTGCAAACTACTAGCTATAAAAATTAATAAGCTTGATATTATAAAATGTTTATCAGTGATAATTCGATCAGATTGTTACCTCCTCTCAATCTTGAGCATGTAAGCGTCCGATTATATTATCGGAACGTCTGTCGTGTCCTGACTACAGATTAGTTTTGTGTAGTGTATTGCGCTTACATTAAGGTTTAATAGATTGTATTGTAAATGTAATATAGAATTTGAATTTCGTTTAAAAGATCCGAGAATTTAATGCACTATGTACTCGTATGTATATGCAGATATAGAACATAGGACATAGACATGAAAAGGAAATTAGTGAAATTTGATACAAGACCCACTTGAGGATTATACCGGAGAAAATCAATGTGAATAAAGAAATAACAAAACAGTAGTAGTACAATAGTAGAAAGAGATGAAAACAGAGCAAAGTGACTGAAAATTAAGCATGGAACGAGTTTAGCTTATTTGTGTAAACAAAGAAAAGATTTGCCAAATTTGCTTAGTGGCTTATATTACGCTTAAGTAATGACGATAATGACAACGACGAATGTCCTAAAATTGCATAAACTCTTTCGAAACTCGTTGATCGCCGATCGCTTATACATTCAGGGTAGAATAAACACCTAAATTAATGTAAATTGGAACGATTTTTTGTTGTTAATTTGATAAGTCCATATGATGTTTTAGCTCCTCAACCTTATAGGTGAGGTCGAAACACATTTTTATGGGATTTTCCTATTGCCTCCAATTGTTGCCAAGACTGTCCGCGACTACAAATTGGTTTTGAATATTGAGCTACATGTATGTATGGATGCCATAAGTCACATTATTAAATTGGACGATTTTCTGAGAAGAGGAATTTTAAGTATAAGATTGATATTTTAAAGACAATTAATAACTTAGAGATGAATTTTTTAGGCGGTAGAACTAGCGTGAAGCAATTATTGTGTTTCTATTGAAGGATGTGGTTGCCAATCCTCATTCATATGAGACGACCACCTTCTCCTCAGGCGTAGCAATGCTGCTGTGATTGTTTGTAGGTGGAACTTCTGCTCAGTATGGAGTTGCTTACTGATGTCCACGGATGGCAGTGACTATTTAATGAATGAATAGTTTACTACTTCAATCTTTTAAAAAACATATAACAATGATTTTTTTG
The DNA here is from genome assembly GCA_018251515.1 of Cecropterus confusis. Taxonomy (NCBI): domain Eukaryota; kingdom Metazoa; phylum Arthropoda; class Insecta; order Lepidoptera; family Hesperiidae; genus Cecropterus; species Cecropterus confusis. The sequence continues at coordinate 10,418 of DWTU01001804.1, read as the reverse complement.
AGGAAACAAGATAAACTCGTACTGAGGCTGTACCATTAGGCTTCACAGTTAACATCCGTATGGAGGGAAAACTCGGTAACTTTATAGATAGTTAAGGTTATGTTAAGAAAATTAAGGAGGCGAATAGTTAAGTACTGCTAGTGGCTAAATATCTAGAAGACAGTAACCTTACCGTCGAAAGACCGATTTCTGGCATCAAATTTTATATGAACCTTCGGCTGGTCAAGCCCCCTCCAAACAGAAATTCTGGATCCTCTAATGTGCCATATACTACGCTATGCGTCACGGCTTCTGCTGCTATACTTGTTCAATTTACACGTACCTATATTTCGATAGCTATTTACAGAATTTTGTATAAAAGGCTTCTCCATAGACGGCTTCGTTCTTTGTTTTAGTTGCATAATGAAGTAAATAATATCCGATCTGAAGGTGTATGTAACACCTTCAGATTGACTTTCTAGATGTCACTAGACTAGAATATGTTTAGAATATTTAAATTTTGAAGGCGGTAGAACTCTTTGTGGTTCGACTCCGAAAGCACCACTGCCACACCTATTTCTACCTACCTTTTACCTTTTCTAACAGCAGTGTTATGCGCTTCTGGTCTGAAGGGTGTGGTAAGGGAGACATAAATTTCCGAGGCATTCCATCTTAGTCCTCAGGGGTAGCAACGCATCTGTGGCTAATCGTAGATGAGACTTTCATCTTATCTAGGGTTGATTACAGATGTCTATGGGCGGCAGTAGCCACTTGCCATCAGATGGGCTGCTTGCTTGTTTGCTACTTCCATACTTTAAAAAACACACTTTCTACACTCATAGTGATTCTTTATCCTGATTTAAATGAATTAAGCATGTATTTTCTAACAGTATTCAAACAGTGTTTTCTTTTACTACCAGAATTTAGACATGTACTGAATATCATTGATACTTGATATATAACACATATTCTACACTTTACGAGTCTACAAATTCTAAGAACGATGCTAGTAAATATTTATGAAGAGGAAAAACATAAAAATTGCAGCCTTTAAGCTGGGAATTGGTGGGAATTCTACTTTTTATTTGCTTGTATATTTTTTATCAGAATTGATACTGTACCTATTTATATGTTTCATTTAATTTTGGATACAATAAATTACCTTACCTGTTATGAAAATATTAAACTGCTCAAAATAGTACATGCCTAAGTAAGTTCTAAATGATGACGTGCTACTATTTCCACACACAAGTTTTAGGTCTAATCTTATCGGGGGTTGATATCCATGGGCAACACATTGTCAGGTGACTCGTCTGCTCTTCGGTCTTATTGATCTTACCTATTAATAAGACATATGGTATAAGTGTATATTTGCTTTAGTGTAATATTTTTTATATATTTGTGTATATTTTGTTATTTTTATTACTTGATTTCGACATATGGTATGCTATGAAAACATCACGCCAGTTCTAGAAAAGTTCGTTAGCAATAAATATTTATACATCTTTAAATCTCCATTTTGCCACCATTCACAGGACGTTGATCTTTTAAAATGTTGATTTTATACAAATTATACACAAAAAGTGATCGCGAGCAATTATAATATTATTGTTACATGGTTATTATTGGAAGTCAATTATTTCGCAATTAACGTTAAGTGTTTTTATTAATACGTAAGAATGTGTACCTTGTGACTTATGGATAGGTATGTATTCCATGGTTTGGACATAATAATAAAGGACACCTACTTTGGTGATAAGGGCCATTTTCTGTTCATCACATACTCCAAGGAAGTTTCGATTTCTGACTATTGTTAATTAATTGCTTTTGTATACTTGGTTGCTTTCCAAGGTAGAAAGCGTTGCAAGAACCAAACTAAATAAACACTCGCTTAAAGGTTTATAATGATTAGAATAACTGAGAGTCAAGGTTAATCAAAGCTAAGATCGTCCATAAAAAAAAAGATAGCTCATCTGCGTATTAAGGTCTGTGCCAGACAGGTATGCTACTGCACTTTTTTGAGGAATAAGAGTACATCGAAGACTTTTGTACTCAGTCTTTTGTGTAGTGTAGACAAAGCCTATTTGAATTTAGTATAACCAAAAAACCTGAGTAGTGATAGCCGAATGGTTAAGAGGACTCAATCGATGGTCCTAGGTTCGAATCCCACGGACCGCTGATATTTTCTAAAATTCTGGAATATTAGAAGTTAATTATCACTGCTTTGCGGTGAAGGAAGACATCGTGAAAAACCTGCACACCTGATAGTTCTAAAAAAAAGAAGAGTTCTCAAAGGTGTGTGAAGTCTACAATTTCGCACTAGACCAGCGCGGTGGATTATGGCCTAAACCCCTCTCATCTTGACAGGAGACCCGTGCCGAACAGTGGGACAATAATGGGTTGTCGATGAATAAGTAATTAATAGATATTTAAGTATGATTTTTTGTTTGACTGTCCGGCATGTCCCAAAACGGTGGGCAACCTTGCGAATAAGTGCTATGTTTAAAGGTTAACGACACCACTCCAATAAACATTGGAACTAGCCATACATAGCTTACATATTGTCATTGTCCTTGACGAACTAGAATTGCCTTTTTACATAAAAACTTATTTACCTATGATATGATCTTACATTTCTATTCTTTTGACTTATGAACTTTTAGAATTAAAAGTATTATCTCTGCATAATACCGCTTTTAAATTTCGCATTACTGTTTGATTTTTATTGATTTCGATTAACTTTATTGATTTTAAATGTTTGCCTTGATTGAAATACTGTGATTAATATTTATAAAAGGTTTGGCATCCTGGTGCAAAAGATACTTAAATCTACCAAAAAAAGTCATAGACATGTTATACTAGTATAGTTAAAATAGTGTTATTATTTCGTTTAGTTTATAATATTTCTTAAAGGATGTAATAAATCGTATTTTGAAGGCGGCAGAGCCTTTAGAACCGGCATTACCGCCACATTCATTCTGCCTTATAATAGGAGTGTTAGGCGCTACTGTTTTTATTTGAAGGGTAAGGAGGTAAAGTAAGGAGAAGGTAAAGGAGACATAATCAGTTGTATGAAGTTCGTTTGCTACCTCCGTATTGTAAAATATACGTACGGTATTCCAATTTAGTATTTTTGAATGTTTTTGAATCACTTTGCCGATATTCCGACATCATTACATAGATCGTGGTCACGACGATGCTTTATTTCTAAAATCATATATTGTCTTTAAAGGGTAGTGTTGTAGCACTATCCTTTAAACTATTTTTTTATGAAATTAGCAAACAAGCATGCAGTCCCTGATGGTAAGTGGCTACTGCCGCCATGGACATCTGTAATCAACCTTAGGTAAGATCAAAGTCTCACTTAGGGTTAAGCACAGATGCGTTGCTACCCCTTAGGACTAAGATGGAATGCCTCCCAAAAGTATGTCTTAAGGATAAGGTAAGAACCTTATCCTTAAGACCAGAACACAGCAGCGCATGACACCGTTATTAGGCAGAAATAGGTGTGGCGGTGGGGTTACCGGAGTGGAACCACAAAGAGTTCTACCACCTTCAACTAGAACACAATAACGTTTAATATTGTTTTTATAGACATAGTGTCGGGGCGTTGTCGGCACAAGTGCACCCGTATGTTGTTCTTGGTTCATTTTTGGTTACATTAAGTCGGCACTCTACTTCAAATGGACAAAGAGCAGGCTTGTTACTTTCTTATGTCATATAAAAAGAAATTACTTACCGTGTTCGTGCTGAATACAAGATGCCTTGGTAATGTAAACTTTTTACAAGCGTGTATCGATTAATGTATTGACTGTTTTACGATCGCGTCATCACGAGTTACAATGTGAGACATGAAGTAATGACGATTTATGACTGCTCGCGTGTACTGATGTGTCACTGAAAATCAACTGCTAAAAATGAATTACATATACTCAGGTATGTACGTTCGTATGAGTCTTTTTGTTTTTGTAGGAAAATGATTTTTAAGTATGGCTTAACGAATTAGCCTAAATTTAAACATATTATACATTTTACATAATTATATCTTATAGAGTTTATGTTATATAGCGATAGATGGCGCCTACCGAGTAATCGATTTAGGGGATAAGTAATTGTGCGCTTGTTTGCAACTTCTAGTGTATAAAAAGCTGATATAAAAGTTTCTTCATTATTAATTATCATACATAAAATTATTACCTTGTGCTTCATGCACTTCTTGAAGTAGCTTAATGGCGTCTACCCAACTTAGTGTTTTCCACAGCCGTTCTGTAACTCACCTTCATCCTTCTGTACTGAACTCGTGGCAGTTCCACATAGACCGGTTTTCTCGTTCAACTTTATTATACGTATATGTTAGTGGAGTAAACTTCTTTCTTTTCCGCTGGACCATTGAAATGTGGCTTTTTACAAAAAATAAAATTACTCTTAAGTAGAGTCGGCGAAGGAAAATATATTTTCGTCTACTCATGTGTTGCATATGCTCAAATCCGACTAAAATTACATTGAAACTAGCTTGCTACTTTGTACGCGCAGACCATATTATACAAAATCATACAACTTTTTAATATTATATCCCTATTTTACTCCGAAGTGATAGAACATGTATAATCATCATAAATAATTCTTGATGGATGCTTGCATTAGAAAAAAAACCTAATGTCAAACTTTCATGGTTTTAGCTAGCTTTAAGCCTAATGCGACCAGATAAACAGATACACAACAACAGATACCAGACCAAGTTTCTTTCGATTTTCGCCAATAATAGGGCTAACACTGGCGACAATTAAAGTTGTCTGATGATTTTCAAGGCTTTCTTGTCTCGCGAGATCGTCCCACACATCATTCGATTCAATTAATAAACTGTATCAAAAGCGGCCGTATCTGAAAACGTATATTAAATCAGGTAATCAAAGGGGCATTACAATGAATTTTTATTACATTTCCCGTAATTTTCGAGAAGACATCCTATAATTATATACAATACCAATAAGTACTCTGTCGCGTATATCAGAATAATGTGCGGAAAACACGCCCAATCGCTAAATAACTTTAAAAGCACTTCTTGAACGAGACTCTATATTGAACCTCGTATCGTCTCGTTTATAAATGCCATGTATTACTTACTTTACATTTACATATACTATTTACGCTGAGACATGCACTGGCTTTTAACACTTAACTGTAAATTTACAATCAGCTTTTTTATCAGAATAAAGTAGCAAACGAGCATGCAGTCCATCTGATGGTAAGTGATTACTACCGCCCGTGGACATCTGTAAGCAACTTCATATAGAACAGGGATTCTATCTGCAGTCGATCACAGATGCGTTGCTACTCCTGAGGACTAAGATCGTCGCCTCATATATAAGTGAGCCGGCAACCACACCTTTCCAGTGAAATGCAAGAAATGCTTCACACTAGAAATAGGTGTGGCGTTGGTACTTCCTCGGTCGAACTATCCTGGTTTTACCACCTGTTAAACCACCTTTTTTGGTAACATAATAATTGGGCAGTGAAAACACGGATTTCAGGATTTGTTAAACATGTAATTTATGTATTTAAACTAGTATTATCGCGGAATTGAATCAATCCACGACCGAGTGACCACGATCTATGTAGCTAGGTCGATATGTCGCCAAAAATACATTAAAAAAGCCGCATATCGTACACAATCGTTATATATTAAAATGAAACATTTGATTGTTCCCTGATTATATTAAAAAACTCCAGGAGATAGGGTTAAGCGTCCTCCCGTCAGACATGGTGACGGCAAAAGCCACCACGAGGAGGCCTATGTTCAGCAGTGGACGTCAAAAGAGTGCATGGATTATTGTTAGTTGCATTATTTTAAATAAATTTTCTATTAGAAAGTTAACCTATACATACGAATAGCACTCAAACTTATGTTTTTATTTTTTTTTTATTGTTTCGTTCATTTTTCAATGTCACCTAAATATATGACGTTTTAAGGCTGTTGCTTCTATAAATATAAGCAAAGTAGGTACATAGTAACAAATATTGGCATTCCGTTTTTTCGTTACGGTCGCCAGGGTACAAGTTATTCTAGTTTTAGACTTTATATTTCACAAAAAGGAAAACAATTCAGCTACCTACGTGATAGACAAATGGCATGCTAAACTTACCTAAACAATAATATAGAGACATAATGGAATATTAATTGCGTGCTTGATAAACTGGTATTGATTAAGAATCGATGACCATTTGTTTTTATTATTATTGACTAGGAAAGCCTTGCGGTTTCACTAGCGTTTATAAAAATGTTACATAACTTTAATTGTAATCACTTTTAACAGAATTGATGCATTTGAATGTAAGAAAGACTAAGACTCGAGGGATGAATATATTTTAAATTCTTTATATTTAATTCAATGATTTCGGTTGGATGTGACAAATATACAAATAAAATTGTAAAAATTGTAAAAAAAAAACTGTTATTTTCAGGCCTTCGTTTTTTCTCGCGGGACTGACATTTTTATTATATGTGTAGATTAAGGCCTAAGGGCCTTTACATAATAAATTCTAAGGGTACGAACAAACGTGCCATGTACACAATTACATGTGATTATCAATTCTGTGTGTAACGTAAAAATGTCTCAGTATTACTAATAAAGTTTCATACATTATACTATTCCTGCCTGAATAAATTTTCTCGGTAGTGTTAATGCGGCAGGCGTACAAGTGGCGTTTTGTTAAAAGTTGTAAATAGTTTTATTTATGAGTAGCTACGAAGACACTTGTAAATTGACGATTAGATTTTTTTCTTATACGCCGAATCAAAACACGATCTCAACAGAGAAGATTTGGATAAGAGTACAATAACATAGGTAATGTACATTTCCCCTGGAGTTCTTGCGTGCTACATAAAGTCCATGCTATCGTTTACGGCTATAACATTTCGCGGAAACAATTGGCGATCAGCAGGCCGTAAATCTCAAAAGTCAATAAGCAGATTTTTATCACGAAAGGGTAGAGGTTAACGTGCTCACAGCCGGCGCAAACAGTAGCGGGATTAAGTTTACCCAAAATGAATATGCATTCTAGGTACATGGAGTATATTACTATATTTTACGTTTCTTTATATTGTCTGTACTAAAAACTTTGGTATATACACTGAAATGTATCAGCTTCAAATTCAAAACCATACAAAATTGTGTAATTTCGAGATTTATTTGAAAATTGTTAAAAAAAATCGAGAAAATCAATTCATGTAAAATTATTTCATGCCCGCATGCATGTCCCATGCATGAGAGCATGAACTAATTTTACATCATCATACATCAACCCGCGTGACAACAAAAATGTCCTTGATTATCATAATTCAGTGCAATTAAACATAAAATCCCTTAAGTATACTTCCCTTTGAAGTCCGTTAAAATTATATCAAAGGTTTTGTTAATTCAATGATCTAATACTTACTCATAAACCGTTATTACTCACAAACCCAATCTGAACGAGTTCAATCAATCAAAGTGGTCATGAAAATTTTATAGGTTTTTCGTATAATTAAACAACACGTTAATTTAATAAGAGCCTTAATGGCGGTGTTAAATTCAGTTTCGAGCACTTTAAATAAAAATAAAAATCTTATAATAAGACGTTTTCCACAATAATCCGTACAATAGGCCGTACCTTTAAAAGCCCCCCCCCCCTGTCAGAAAAAAAGGTGTAACCAGGCATTCGGTGTTGTCCAGCAGACGACAGGGTAGCAACAGATCAGGGGGCGTACGTTATCGATCACTTAGTCTAGGGGACGCTTTTGGCAAGCGTCCCCTAGACGTTACCAATCAAAAAATAAACGAATAATGTTTTTTTAAACTTTTATTTACGTCATTTTGTTTTACGCATCTTTGTAAGAAAACCGTTTCATTGGATACCCATATCATGGGATCATTTTAAATCGAAATACATTACTCAGATAATCATGCATCGTAATCCAAACTAAAATATAATGCACCTGGATTAAAATTGAGTTGCGAGATTTAATTCGTACATAACACAACCAAATAAGGCAAATAAAACAAAACGTACTTATGTAAATATTATTGAAATATAGTATTTTTTTAGCTATGCAGCGACTCTGAGCGTAAGACTCTCCGAACGTGTGCAGGCGCCCTGTGCGACTACGGGCTGCACTACGTACAACAACGCACTGTGGACGGACTCTACCCCTATGTCCTCGAGCCCGACATATATAGAGTGGCGTTCTTTGGTAAGTTTCTTGCAGCTATGTAGAGAGTCAAAACACAAGATATTCCAAGTGTGTGGGGGCGTTCAGTGCAACTAGGGGCTGCAATACGTGCAGTAACGCACTGTGGACGAACTCTAACCCTACCTCCTCGAGCCCGACATGTATAGGGTGGCGTTCTAAAGTGTGACCCTTCTGAATGTATTTAATTAATGTTCGCAAAAAAAAAATAGGCAACGACCTGGACTATGTATGCGTTTTTCTGTATCATCGTGTGTTTTGCGTAGAAAAAAGCTAACACCAGTATCTTGCCTTAATTTACAGTAACTATATTTTATTATTCAGGTAATGAAGAACGAGTTCGTCCTCCTCCAGCGATTCGGCAAGCCATTGCGAGGGAACAACAACAGGAAATAATTAGGCGGAATGAAGAAATGGTAAGGTTATATTACAAATATTAAATACTAGGAAATAGAATCCAATATGTTAACAATATCCTCATAATATTATGAATGATTTTCAAGCCAACGTGGCTTGAAAATCAATCTTGGTAGATGATTTAACTTATTTCAGTGTGTTGTGTTAATTATGTTTTTGTGAGTGGAATTGTTAAATTTCTCAAATTTCTAGCAAACTTCATATTACCCCTGAGGGCTAAGATGGAATGCATCGCAAAAGTATGTCTCCCTTACCACACCCTTCAGACAAGAACACAGCAGCGCATAACACTGCTGTTATCAGGCTGAAACAGGTGTGGCGGTGGGGCTTCCGGAGTTGAACCAGAACGACCTCTACCCCCCTCCTTACTCCCTCTACCCTACTATACCTCTGCTAATATGGAATAATTCCATCAGTATTCAAGACCATTATCTTACAGGCGAACAGGGTCACCAGTAAATCAAAGCCGAAAGAAGGCAACGCGTTCAAGCAACCAGAAAATAAGAGCACAGAAGACAAGAGCACGAATAAAGCCCGTCTTCCAAATCACTTGCAGCGCCTCGAACCAAAAGCCGTCAATAAGGCCACACCACAAGTAAGTGATGAGCATGAGTAATAGCATTTTCTTTATAAGATTGTAGATGCAAACGAGCATGCAGTACATTTGATGGTAAGTGGCCACTGCCATGGACATCTGTAAGTCACTCCATATAGAACAAGGGTGCTATCTGAAGTCAATCACAAATGCGTTGCTACTCAACTAAGATGGTTTCATATAACAGTGAGCCGGCAACCACACCCGTCCGCCGAAACGTTATAACTGCTTCACGCTAGAAATGGGTGTAACGGTGCTACGTCCCCGGTCGAACCTTACCCGGTTCTACCACCTAGCAAAAGTAAGTGCGTAATGTTTTTTTAACGCTTTCTACACTTATAGCCCCATACCATACCCATTGGGTTTTGCTCCTGTGTCGTGGGTGCCGTGACACGCAGAGACGAGTACATATGTGGCGACCTTCCGCTACTCATCAACAGAGCACGTCATCGTATTCTGAATCACGCTATCGGAGTTTTCTTAACATCCGGTATATATAGAAGTTCCGAACAGAGACTCGGAGCACGGCCGCTCTCCAGGCCTGGCGGGAGATCTGCCGCTGCCAAACACAAACACCCAGACCCAGAACAGAAATCTCAACTCATCATTCAGATGTCTGTCTGGCCGGGGATCGAACCCGGACCCCACTGCGCGTCAGACCGGCATGGTCATCGCTCCGCCACGCGGAACGTCACCTTCGCGGTCGTCGATTATGATTACCTTTCAATCCGTACATATTAAAAAATATATATTTGCGTCTCTACATTGCGTATAATTGGAAATAAAATATTTGTAGTTTGCAGGACTGAGAATAAGCAATAGAAGTTTTGAAAATTGAATTAAAATAAATTGAATGACTCTTGTCTGTGTGTTAGAAATAGCATCGAATCTAAGTACTGAGATTAATTTAATAGTAAGATAATAATAATCGTAGTCTATAATTATAATGAGGTGACATTTAGTTATTTCATTAAATTCGATGTACCTCGTCAACCTATTATTATTCCACTGCTGGGTACGAGTATTCTCTCAAAATGAGAGAGTATTAGGCCATAGTCCACCGCGCTGACCAAGTGCGAATTGGTAGACTTTGCACACCCTTGAGAACTCCTTTTTTTGTAGAGAACTCTTGGGTGTGCAGGTTTCCTCGCGATGTTTTCCTGTACAGTAAAGCTGTGATAATTAATTTCTAATACGCAC
>DWTU01001803.1:0-12536 GCA_018251515.1 Cecropterus confusis | reverse complement strand
AAAGACGAATACACAAACACCCAGACCCAGAACAGAAATCTAAACTCATCATTCAGGTGTCTGTCTGGCCGGAGATCTAACCCGGAACCCACTGCGTGTCAGACCGGTATGGTGACCGCTCCGAAACGCAGGTCGTCAAAGATGTTTGTAATAACTCAATAATTATTTATTTACATACATAATGGCTAAAGGGGAGGGGGTAACGGTATAAATAAAAGATTGATTTAACACATCTATATATTTACATAAGAATTTTAACAGTGCCATAATGGGAATAGTACAATATATACTTACCTTATTTATAGAGCTATGGTGCTCCAATTACTTTGACAAAAGCAAGCCAAATCGAAGATATTGCCAGGACAACACGATATTTGTAGGAATGTGTAGTACGACTGCAAGGTTCAAGCGTGACACTACACTGCTGCCAGTCAAATCACGATTTAAGTGGACGCAGCATAGGATGCTGCCGTCAAACTCCAACCTTACAGCCATCATTTATTCCTCAGAAAGTCGACAACAAGGAAACTTGAATAAACATCAATCCGAAAACATTTAACATTGACAACAGCAAGATTACATGGAGAATACAGTAAACAATCCGATATATTACAATATCGATCTACATCCAAGCGCTGTAACGTACCTTGTGCTATTATTATAATACTGTAAAGTGGACGTATGAATTGACGTCTCCATATTTTAATAACGGTTATACTGCATTACCTAGGAAATCGGTAACTTCTTAAATATATATAGTATATATTTTCCAAATTCTAAAACTACATCTCTAACATAGATATAGAACGGGCTACGTGAATGAATTGCAATAATAAAATATTTTAAATTTGAATAGATTAAAGACATTCAGAATAATAATTATTTAAGGCGAAACTAACGTACAGTTAAGAGTAGTCTCCGGGAACGAGCGAAAGCGGTCAGGCGTCGGGACAACTCACATGATCACACATTTACACATATTCCGGCGACTTAACGGTTTCATACATCAGAATAAGAATACATTCTAAACAGCGATAAAATTGTACGCATTATAATAATATATAATTAATTAGGCAAAGTAAAACACTTATTGTAATATTATTTTAGGTCTACCAATTATGAAATAAATTGTTAGTAATAACAAGTGTGTATAATTTATGAAGGGTTGTTTAATCAGTGAATTTACGGTTAGGGTTGCGGCCGAAGAGGGCGGTACGGATCTCCGGCAGCAGCTGTTGGGCGATCAGCTCCAGGCGCGATTCCAGAGTGTTGCAAATCTAATATAAAATAGTAATCAGATTAAACATGAGAAAATTTTCAAAAATAAAAATACGATATAATAAAATAACAGTCTATTTACCTTGATGCGCCCTTTGGCAGCGATCAGTTCAATTCCACCACAGGTGTCGGGGGACAGGTATGTATCAGGGTCCACCTTGAGCTGAATGTCCTTCTTCAGCTTAGCTTTGTAATCAGCTTGGGCTCTGCCAAGCAGAGATTCTACCAGGCTCTTGTCGACTTGTCGCACGCGGATGGTCACTGCAGGCTCCACCAGCTAAACATTTAAACCACCTTGTTACTAGCTTTCCATTATAGAAGAAATTATATCAAAACAAAGATGACATACTGTACTGTACAGTAGAGTATGTATATTCAAATATATAATAACAACCCTAACAATTTGAAAATATTATAATAATATGATGTAAAATTTAATGTAGTTACCAATGATAAAACCACATTATAATAGAATAATAATTTGACACATAGTGCATACTATTCAAAATTTTTCCCCATAGAAATAAAGATCTATATTCACTTTTCAAATTACAAAATATAAATTTCAATGGCTCTTAGATTTTTATTTAATAACTCTGCATTGCCATTGTCCATGTTTATTTACATTATAATTACATTTTTCCTAAAATTTCTTTTTTAAAATTCAGCCTGATTTAATTGAAAGTACGTATATGAAAAAGGATGCCTTATAATTTAGGAAATTAACTACAAAATATTTGTAAATATTGCTTTTGCACATATTAAGGTAATCATGAACAAATTTGGACTCTCTCAAACTTAGGTAATATTATTTTTATTCAAATTGTAACATTTAATAGTAAATTAGTATTTTATGAAAGGAAATATATACACAATAAGCATAATAAGAATATCACTTTGAAAGATCATGCTAGGAAACATGGGGACGATCACAATAGTTGAAATAGTGATCTATAGAATTTTTTTTTATAATTTACCTGGAAGAGGGCTTGTACAATGAGTGTAACAAGCAGATCGGAGTACAGCTTGGTGTCCTTGGGCACTTCAGCCAGGCGCTTGCGGGCCTCGTCAAGTACATTACGCACGTGGTCTTCACGCACTTTGAGTACCTTCAGACGAGCTTGATTGAGCATGTTCGAAGATTGACTGAGAATTGCAAATAATTTTTTAAATTAAAAATTGCGTTTGCATTTTTCAATCTATTTTTACTCATCAGAGGATAATTTATGAATTCTAACATATTGGTGAAATTTGTGTTAATTTTACATAATATTCTCGATTAAAACAATGAATTACAAATTCATTGTGTTAATTGTTAATCCAAACTCTGCATATTTATACATATAACTATATTTTTTATAAACACTAAAAGGGATAAATAATACTAATCTAATGTAATAAAGAAATTAGGTTAAAATTCTGGATGAGCATTTTTATGTATTCTAAATCATAGATACAAAGTTATAAAAACGTAAGTTAATAACCATGGTGAAGTTTCAAGAATTTGATTTGGTTTTATCTCACATGATAAGAGACCTAGATATTATCACCAACATAGTAATTCAACCACATCTTATAATTGTAAGAACGAAGCATATTTAATAAGACTCAAGAATAATGATCTTAAGTATTGTTGAAAAGAGTATTTTATTATAGACAACCCGCGTGGCAGAGTGGTCATAATACCGGTCTTACACGCAGTGGGCTCAGGGTTCCAAACACACATCTGAATGATGAGTTGAAATTTCTGTTCTGCATCTGGGTGTTTGAGTATTCGTCTTTGTGTGTCTGTGGCACCCACGACACAGGAGAAAATCCTACTGTGAGGCTAAAAGTGTAGAAAACTTTTAAAGCGTTTATTATTTTCTCCTTTATTATTTTCTTTTGATCCATATTCTTAATCCTGTGTAATCAACATTCTTAGTCATTACTTTTGATTAATATTGTATTAGAAGTCATTGAACTTAAAGAATGTTAACATACAAATACCTTCTAAAAGATAAATTGAGTACACTAAAAGAGAAGTAATCATAGTCATATGACTTATTTATGTTAACTGCTGTAATTGTTAATAGATAGTATTTTGTTAAGGTAAAATAAAATTATAGAGAAATAACACAAAATGTACAACAGTCATTTTGTTCTTAATGTATCAATGAATCTTATATCATCCTCAAAAGAAACCATTTCAATATGAATGGACCATGTGATAATATAATTTAATCAAAATAACTGGACTGGACCTCTTCTGGTAACATTTTGGTAACAGATTTGACCGATTATTGCAAGACTTGAAAATGCCCATAATCATGGTAATGAGGAAATATAGTCAATTCATGTTATAAGGTGTCTGGATTAAATCCATGACCAAGTCATCAATATTAAATATAGTATACGTAAAGGCAGGTGTTGCATACGAAATGAAACCTACATCTTTTTCTGGAGTTCAACTTGTTTCTCCTTCTTCTCATAATACTCCATGATTTTGAGCCGCTGCTGCTGGACGAGGCGGCCCTTCTCGATGTTGAACTCCTCCTCCGCCTTAGCATCGATTTCTTCAGCCTTTTCATTGGCCTCTTGTTCGATGAAGGCCATCATATGCTTGATCTAAACAGAAAAAAAGCATATTTCTTGAAATAAGAACTCCTTTTAGCCATTTCTATACAATCCCCACAGAGTTATATCAAGAGAACATGTAGTAATGCACCACCGATCAATCATTCTGACAAACCCCATGTCGATGAAAATTACATCTCCCGATTATGTCGATGTTTATCCTGTATTTTTATACGTACCTGCTTTTGAACATCTGCATCGCTGAGCGCCATGGCTGATAGCTATTTTTTAGCACCACTAACACGTAAAACAACCGATATTGAGCCAGAAAATTAAAAACTGGCTAGAAGAAGTAAGTCGACGCCTATCAGACGTGCTTCTTCATTGAACAATCATATGATCCCCGATGTTACCATTTTTCCACGTGAGTTTCCCATTGTTATCCATAGACATAATTATCTATGGTATGTCAAATAAAATGAAAATAAAATGTATTTTCAGCCATTAAAATAAAAGTTATACTATATTGATGAAATAGTTTTCATAACGTAAATACGATACCCGATTTTTATCGGCTGGAAAAATGCAACATTTTTCCGTTTACTATTTTTTTTATATTGCAGGTAATAAAATCACAATGTTTCAATGAAATAACATTTTTTATCAGTCATTTAATTTTGTAAATGTGCGAAAACTAACTCATTTAATCAATTATTATCAACCTTTATTTTATTACAAATTTAATAATGTTTTGAGGGTATTTGGAAAATGTAACTTCCTAATTGAAATAATAAATTATTTGCTTCAATTCATTCAAACGGACAAGTTTGTGAATAAGGTGGTTTGAAATTGTGGCCTTGGTTTGTACTTATATATTTTAACTAAGTTACATTATTACTACAAAGGAAACCATCATGAATAATGAGAAAACGGCCTTCAAGTCGAAATAACAATCCATATCAGGTGTGTTACAGTCAATGAGGATTTTTTATGACAAATGTATACTGAAAATCATCAATGTATTGCATCAATAATTAATTGAGAAGTTCAGAGCGTAAAGTTTTCAATTTATATATTTCCCTAAAGCTGGGCACTTTTAAAATGCGGTAACTGTAAAATCGTGACCGCGGTTCTAATAGTCAATGTAGTATCTAAAAAAATGATAAAAATGAATGCATCAAATTTTTGTCTACCAAAATAGTGTTTATAAACATGTATTTTTTTTAAAGACTATTGGTTGTAATTTAAGTTTTACCTGTTTTATATTAACAAATACTAAAAGTTATCGCAGATGATCAATTTTACAAGTTTCCGCTTTTAACAATATGGCCGCCAGTTGTTTAGGGTAATGTGGCGTTCGACAAATCTGAGTGAAATTAATAAAATATTTGAAAGCGACGCAAAGATGCATACAGTTTTAAGCGTTTTATAGCAGTGTTTCATGAAAAGGCTGTACTAAATATAATTTAAGTTGGTGAATAAAATTCTGAATGCACAGAAATTGCCTTAGAAATTGAACAGTCAACAAACTTTTGTTTGTTTCGTTCGTGTGGATATATTTATTTCTGCTGGGAATACACTATTATGAACCATCTATACGCTTCTTGAAATAGTGGAACAAGGACTGACGTTGACACATTAGGTAAATATACGTAACTTTTGAAGGAGAACTGAAATTAGAACATGTTCCAGTGTCGCCATTGTTTGACAGTCGAATAAATAACCATCTTGATCTACGTATAATACCTACTTTATTTGTTATTATTGACTTTGGTTATCAGGCGTATCTTCGACATATGTTTCTATATGTAGCCATTACATTTCAGTCACGAATTAACTGTAATAATGCTACTCTTGTACTCGATAATACTTGAACAGTGCATCTGTTTAAACCTCAGATTCATTTAAAAATATGGTTTTGAAGTTGTAGTTAGTAAACGTGAGTTCTAATTTGAAATGTATGTCATCTGATAACTGTAATAACTGTATCTGACCATATTTATTAATATCCATTGTTTTCAATTGAATTTTATCATAACTTTAGCATGACTTTGAGTGTGACCTGATAGTATTTGTTAAACAAGTCCTTGTAAATTGCTTATAAAATCACTGAATAACCTTGTTTTGGATCATAAAGAAAGAACTGAAACTACAATCCAAAAACAGCTATAACTTTGTTTCATATAACTGGCTATTTAGCATTCAGTAACATTGTGGATTATCCTTGGTTTCAATGTAAAGTTATAACACTTCCACTGTGTTATTGTTTGTACCTATTTTCAAGATTATTATTGATCATTGTATTAATATCATAAGATTGTGCATAATTATGATTATCAGTACTTTTATAAAAAAACATCCACATTAGTTTTTTTTGTTTTGTCATTAAAAGGTATGTGCATAACAATTCATATTCGCAAATAATTAATTCATATATAAAAATGCTATTAAAAATTGTATCAAATCTAAAATTGAAAATCACGAAACCCTCTTCTTTCTTAACAGTTAAAATGTTGCAAGTAATGAAATGATTGGTAAATTCTTGATTAATAATATTCTATGTTTTCATAACATGTTGCAGGTTATGGCAAACTTGAATTTCCAACAAGCGCCCAGAAGCCTAGCAAGCGGCGGAGTGGGCGGGCGCGTGAGTTCAGGGCTAGTGAGTGGAGTATCGGGGCATGTGACACCTACATTTGGGGGCGCATTGTCCCCCGGCCGGGGTTCCACTGCTATGCCAGGTGGCGCTCCACCCTCTATGGCGTCTCGGGCGACTCTATTCGGGCAAAGAGCATTTGCTGACAGAAGGGTACCAATGCCAACTCCAATGTCACAAGCAAACTCAAATTCTATGGTAACTAATGTAAGTAACATTTATAATGAGATTGTAGTTCTTAAGGTTTTTAATTATCTGTGCATTTATGAGTTGAATGTGGTTTGTTATCAAAAGTACATCACATTTAAAAACCACCAGTAGGTTGATATATTTCATTATAATATGTATAAACTGAATATGACAAAACAAAATAATCATTTTTATTTGAGAACATTATTTGAACGGAATTCCCAATAAAATGTAATATGACTGACTTTTTCTGTTGTAAATGTCAGTAAAGCCACTTCAATTGTCATATTTAGTATACATGAGTAAGAAAACAAGTGTAATAAACATAAACACATTCTATCTTTTCAAACGGATTTTCTCCTGTGTTGTGGGTGCACTGGACACACAAAGACGAATACACAAACACCCAGACCCAGAACAGAAATTTAAACTCATCATTCAGATCTCTGCCTGGCCGGCGATCGAACCCGGGACCCACTGTGTGTCAGACCTGTATGGTGACCACTCCACCACGGGTTGTCAGATTTCAATAGTAATTAGAAAAAGTAGATAATAGATCTGGAATGGTTGTTAGTATTTCAATAAGATTTTTTATTGTAATTTAGTCATATTTTTTTAAGGTGGTTGTTGTTCAATTCATGAGGCACTTCTGCATTACCTAAATATTTCTGTCAAACAAATATATTCTGCTATTTTTGGTTTGAATGATATCAATCAGCAATAATACTTTGAAATTTAGCAACACCTCTGATTGACCTTTGGAGGGTCTAATCCTATTTGGGGTTGGTTATAGATGTTTATGGGTTGCAATTTGCAACAAATCACTTGTTGGATTGCATGCTATGAAAATAAATCTCTGCAGAGATTTATCTTCTGCATATTATTTGTTTTGTTTATTTTATACTAACTTAAATATGCCTGCTGTGCGAATGTTCATAAAGTGATGACAGGATGTTTGCAATATAAGCATATTTCTCAAAAACCACACATAATTGTTACATTTAAAACCTTTTCTATATTTTTGCATTTTTTTAAAGTCAGCTTTCAATATTAACGTCTTAATAGGCTCATTAGTGTAAGATTTATGGTGATTATAATTTTATATACCAAAATAATGTAATAATGATAAAGTTACATCAGCATTTGACACTGACAAACTTGTTCCAATTGTTCATATAGTCAGAGCCTTAGGGTATATTTTAAAATATCTTTAGGTAGTATCTGTTAGTATCAAAACCATGCAAAATCACTATATTAGTTTTATCACACTTTTTTCTTTAAAATGTATCCTTTAGTAATCACATTTGAGTGAATCCGATATAAGTACCTTCATTGCGTATTTTGAAATACATAAGATAATGCTATAAAAAGAAAAATCATGGAAATCGGTTCATAAAAGACAAAGTTATCTGCAAACACACATAATAAATATATATGGTTGAATTGAGTAACCTCCTCATTTTTTTTTAAATAGGTTAATAAAAGGTCTCTGAAACCCTAAATTTCATACTATCTGTTATACAAAGATTTCTTGCTTTTTTCTAATATTAAGATCTGCATTATGTGTGATATTAGCATGTTTATGTTTCATTTACTAATTATAAATGGATATTTGCAGCAGTCAAGTATGGCGAATCTGGCCCGGTTCAACACGAGCAGCAACTACCACTCAGTGTTCGGCGAGGGCGGCGACACGTCGACACCTCCGCTACTGGACCTGAGCGAGTTCCCCTCGCTGACGGCGCGCGGCGCGGGCGACCAGGCGCCCGCCGCGGCGCCTCCGCCCCCAGGCTCTAAACCTTACGGTATGCATAATGTTAAACAGATGTTATATGTACAGCATAGAGGTATAAAATAGGTGGGTTGTTGTAGGGTGGGTGGTGGCTCCTATCAGGCCATTTTCAGCCATTAACAAAAAAATAATAGATAAAAAATCATGAATCTAAAATCAAAATGTACAAAAGGGCAATAATTTCTAAAACTACCTATGTTATTTTTGGCGTAAATCTATTATCAGTATATATAGTAGTAGTATATACTATAAATATTATATATTATAAGTCTTTAAAGTATACGAACGTATTAAATAATAGTCGGAAATCGAAACTAGTTTCCGAGTCTATGCTGGGCGGAAAATAGCCCTTAACAGCCCACCTGCTTTTAGTATCACATTGTAGGTCTGAGGTTCAAATCCTAGGCAAGTTCACTATGTGCATTACAGACATAGAAAACATCAGGAAAGGAATAAAATCTCCAGGGAGTATACCAAACGAAAGAAATGTACCTAAAAGTGAGCATTCGCCATTTGTTAAATCCTCTACTGCTGAAGCTTCGCAATGGAGCAGTACTAGGTTGATAGTGAATTAGTTAATCATGCAAATATATGGTGTTTGAGCGTGGTTTCGTATGTCCTTGTATATGTTATACATTGCGCATTGACAAGCAAATTACTGTCCTAAAATTCAGTTTAATCACCTGCCCACAAGGATATCGTTCATAACAAAAGAACTTGTGTGAATGAGGATTACAAAAGAAATATGGAAATTAGGTTCACCGAGTCTAAGATTGGTATCCGATAAAGACAGTACATTGAGGTATCTTGTGAATTGAACTGAATATGGAGTGCTTTCCAGTTCACAACCAACACCCTCCTGGTAAGGATTATTCACAGCATTCTAGTCATTTGTTCATGTAGATATCAGCTCATATAACATAATTATTCCGTTCTTTTGGACATTATTTGTTGGCAAAAAATAAAATAGTAGAATTATTTTATTACATGGAATTTTGTATTTACGAATGCATGATTTTTTGCCATGTCTATTATTATGAGGATAATGTTAATGAAATTCTAGTTGTTGCATTGTTAAGCGTTACTGATATTTATGTGCATCAGGCTTTATGTGTGATAGCACTTTTTTTTAAATGAATTAGCAAAGGAGCATGCGATCCATCTGATGGTAATTGGTTATTGCTATCTATGGACATCTATTCAAAACTCCATAAAGAACAGAAGTATTCTCTGACAATGATCATGGATGCATTGCCATTATCGAGGATCAAGATTGTTGACTCATGTAAGTGAGCTTTCAGGCATGCATGTGAGCATGTAAGTGGTCTTTCCTATACCCATATCAAAATCCTTAGAAACGCTAGAAATAGGGGTGGCAGTGTTCTGTATGAAGTTGCTTACAGATGTTCATGGGCGGCAGTAACTACTTATCAGGCCGACTTGCATGCTTTGCTACTTCAATGTGTTAAAAGAAAAAGACCTGGTTATTTAGATAGCATCCATGGTCTGAATAAGATTGCTGACAGGTTCATGGGCGGCAGCAACCACTTACCATCAAATCGACATGCATGGCATGGCATGCATGGCCAGCTCGTTTGCCACTCCAGTATTGTAAAAAATAAAGGCTATCGCACATAAAGGCCAAAGCGCATAAAAGTGGTGAAGTGACTCACTGTCAAAATCTACTGATGAGTAGTATTCCGTTAACATTAATTAGGAAAGTGTTCAAAAACAAACTATTATTGGTGAAATTTTCATTCACATCTGTACCAGATCAGTATTGTACATTACTGGCTAATGACGATCAATCTCCAATCCCCAGTGGGTATGGTAAAGCAGCCAACGTCCGAACAGTCGGAGTTCACGATGTCGTCCGAGGACTTCCCAGCGTTGCCGGGCACGTCGGCGGGGGCGCAGTCGGCCGTGCACGCGCTCGCCCACCACCCGCCCGACTACAATCACACGAGCGACGCGAAGCCGCGGAAGGGGATACAGACGTCGCCCGATGGTGAGATGCTGTTGACTTACATAGAAAAAGAAAAATATAACCGTTTTGGGAGCTATGGTGCTACAGAAAGACACACGGACTGCCAGCCAAACACACAAACAGACAACTATAGACGCAGGCCTAGTCTTTGTAGTTTACTTACATAATGGTAACAAAGAGCCGCATTCAAATCGCTAAGCAAGAAGCTACGTTGCCACCGACAGACAGCCGGAAATATATGCATAACACCCCTCTTTTTCTGTCGGAGGTTAAAAAAAGAATAAGCGTATATCTAATTGTGTACGCTCATAAGAAGTAGTACTTCATTGGCACTGTAAATCTGTCCATACAGTCTGCTCTATGTTAACTAATCACAGGCACTTAGTAATTAATCTGCTCTTAGTAATTTATCTCAGATCGATCAATGGCGCTCTCTATGTAGTATAAAATTAGCATGCGTCCTGACTAATTAATGTTAAATGATTAATGGTCAGTTGTAACCAACGATAGTACGGTAGTGTCTTCTCGGGTCAATTTGTATATTTTAATTTAGTATCTTTGCCAAACCCATCAAATTGCAGCACAATATTAAACATAATAACACACACTAGTCTAACAAATTAAAAGAAATATAAATAATGGAGATGATTTTAAATTATGATTGATTGTAACAATTAAAATGCTTAAAACTATATTATATTACAAATGTACTAATGGATAAATATAAACACTATCATATTTTAAGCATACCTATTCAAACAGTATAGTGTATGTAGCATTACTAACATTTCTACAAAAATAATTTTAATAAAAAAAATGTATTACATCGTCAGATATCTTGTAGCCTGTGTGGCAAAACGTTATATATTAACGTAACGTACCATTTTTTCTAGAGATATTTAAATGAGGCCAAACGTGCCGTCATATGTATTTGACTCCGTGATTATTGGAAAAATAATAATAGCAAATACTATCAACCGAAAACTCCATAAACATATTACAAAAACCGTACATTTTGCAATGTCTCAGTTATACGCGTAATTCAAATTAAAGTCACATTAGTTCAATGTCTATTGAAATTAGATGATAAATAACTTATATTCGGATCACTTTGAGTACAATGCATGCTGAACCAGGCTCTTCTGGTAAACCATTTTTTGAAAGTCTTAATGTTATAACAATGTCTCGCAGGCAGAGAAAGATGAAAATATTGTTGCGTGCACAAATTGTTGTGACGCGTGCCATTGGTTCGCCATCCTTACCATATAATCACCTAATATTCCTAAAAGAATATAGTATTTTGAGACATTCCTACTTTATTTAAAACAGGTATATGCAAAGGTCTTCTATATCATTGTTAAAAAGACATCAATCAGTGTAATGGTCAACAATTATAAATACAATGAAACCATTTATTGCACAATTATGTTACGTTACAATGACATTAATAATTACCTATATGAGTACCATAATAATGCTGTTTTGATTTACATAGTAAAGTCATGATAAGGCAGACTGGCAGGCCTAATGAGCATTTTTAATTTTAGTTGACACATCTTTGACCTGAAATTAGACCATTTTGGGGTTTGTTATTGATGTCTACTCATAAAGCTAATCTGCAACTAATCATTTTTATAGTGTTCATACAAATTAGTGTTTGAAATAAACACTGTCATCTAATCATTAAGCTTTCATATTTTAGTTGTGTGTTCTAATTTCCATTTAGCGGTTACAGTAATAACAAGTAAAAAACAGTTTTTACTGTAAAAAAAACTTTTTTCATTATTTGCAATTCTCACGGCATTTAGAACAATGCATATTATAAAATATATCCATGTATTAATTTTCTAACTGTGTTTTACACTTTTCAGTAGTGATGTGTGAGACGGCAACATTAATGTGGCTTTTAGTTTCGGCGCCGTCCATAAAATATGTCACGCTAAGTTTTCGATCATTGTCCATTTACGTCGTTACATTGATCATTTTAAATTATTTCTTGTCTTTACTAATATTTTACATAACACCTTGCTACTTTCAAAATATCAAATCTCATTATTATAAATATAATAATTTTAATT
>DWTU01001802.1:0-12537 GCA_018251515.1 Cecropterus confusis | reverse complement strand
ACATTTTTGACTTCTTATACGTAAGATAAAGCAAACTATAAATATTTATAAAAGATAAAGCAAAATAAATTATCTTCTATTTTCTGATTGATGTTTTTTAACATGATGATAATAAGATTCACTCGCATGTTTTAATGAATTTAGGCATTTATTGCCATCCTTCGAAAATAACGGGGAGCCTACTTGAAGGAGGCAAAACGTTTACCATTCCCGAGAAATAAGTCTGAACGCGTCACTGGATATGCAAGTTAGTCTATCAACAATAGGTATGCGTAAGGTGACGTCATGATAGAACCGTATGTAGCTTTTTAGCTCTAGGAACTTAAACATATATTTATAGACAGTTGGATTAATGTATGTACTTAACATAAAACAGAATTCTTAAGCTAACTAGAGTTGGTAATAGTTAAACACCAATTTAGACTTCATATTATTAGACTGCGTTTTATGTATGTATCTGAGCATACTGTATTTATCCACTGAAAATTTTATAAATATGTAATGCCTATTCCAAGCTACGACTATTTAATCATCTTATAGTCTCTTGTCTTTGAAATATAAAGATTTGCCAATACTACCATTATTTAGCACAAACTTGTCCATCTTATCTTGGCACCTTATCACTGCGGTACTGTTCCATAACACAATGTGATTACGGCTTGTCAGCTGATGAGAACCGCCGCGAGGACGATGTGGGACACGCTCTTGATGACGTGGGAGCTCGATGACTGGGTCGACTCGTAATCTAAATAGAAGTAAGTACATATTATTGGTATATACAAATAAAATATTTTCAAAGGTTGTAGATGCCTTTGGGGTTGATCCAGAACTCCAGAATTTTGTACTTTTTAACCGACTTCGAAAAGGAGGTGGTTTATGTTCGACTGAATGTATTTTTTTGAGTTATTTCTGCTTAATAACAGCAGTATTAGGCGCTGCTATAATCTTATATATATCTTGGGTTTATGGGTGTTGTGGTAAGACATACAAACTTATTCGAGGTGTTACAACATAGTCCTCAGGGATAGCAAAACATCTGTGACTAACCTTAGGTGACTAATAATTTCCTATTTGGACTCAAAATAGATGCATGCTAACTGTACCTTCGTTTAGTACTTCTATATTATCAAAATAGTCTCCAATAAAATACTAATGTGTTTTCCATTTGATAAAAAATGACACCTGTAGATCATAAATATCAAAAATTCTATCGGTATAACAAAGTATTTATTCAACATACGTTACATAAATTTATTTAAAGTAATTATTTTCAGCGGATGTATTTTTTAAATTTTCAATATTCACTTTAGGATGATTGAAAGACTTAACTTCAGCCAAAACTTTTAGTCTCAATCGATGGATACTTCATAAAAATCTCTTCTTATTTTAAACTAAATCCTATTGGTTGATTAAAACAATCTTTCGCTGCGCAAGCTATTGTTCCTCTGGTAACAAGTCTTGCTAGACAGTCGAGCCTTAATTATAACGAACGACGAGAACCATTGTGCAAGTATAGGAATGAAGGATAGCTGGGAAAAATTAATGTGTTGGCATACATTTTATTTCCTCTAGCCTCGACAAAGTTTTCGAAGAGACATAGTGTTACGCGTTTTTTTGTCATGAAAGTAGACCAGTCGAACAAATGATTCGTGAACAATGTGGCAGCATTGGCCACGTATTATTAACATCTGTAACTAAATAGAACATGAGCTTTACATGGGATCTAAATTGGAACGTTCTATTCGAAAGAATGATTCAGATACCTGCTAAAGTAAACCTCAGCACGGTGATAATTGTACCAATAGACAGATATAAGTATGACAGTGATGCCGTGTCAGTGGAATCATATGGATTTTTAAGGAGGCAATTACTCCAAAAGTTACAAAAAAATTAAAAGCCTCAAGGGTGCTTTTCTTTTTTAAGATTGAAGTAGCCAACGAGCATGCAGTTCACCGAGTGGTAAGTGGTCTTTGATCTTGGTACCTTTCCGGTCAAACGAAACTCGTTCCAACTGGCACAAGTTGCTAGTAGAACTGTTTAGTCGATTTGTATATCATGCATCAATTGGAATGTTCTTTATTATTTTTAATAGTTCAATAAAAACACTTTTGTATCGTGAGAATTCTCAGCTAAATTCTAAATGAAATTCTATTGGTAAGTTATTACTCATAGAACGCGGGGCGTGCATTGTTCCGTTGAATTGAAAAGTCTATCCAGATTCTAGGAGAATATAGGGAGCGTTAATTATAACGAATGACGAGTATTATTCTCTCAGGAAACCTAAAAGGACAACTATGGAAACTTGGTCATACCGAATCTGTTCGAATAATTTTAGCACAGAATTGCTTTCCTCTGGAAGTAATGAGGGTGCATATTTCAAAGTCAAGTTTGAGGATTTATAATTATTTTAGTACTTGTTTTCCTCATGTTCTAAGTAATTAATTATGAACCTTCTTACAGGTTCATATTACCGTCAACCCATTATTGTCCCACTGCTGGGCACGGGTCTTCTCTCAGATTGAGAGAGTTTCAGGCCATAGCCATAGCATAGTCCACTGCGCTGGCCAAGTGCGAATTGGTGGACTTCACACTTTTGCGAAAAGTGGTATTTTCATACACATATTAAATCCATATAATTTTCATATGCGACATGACCCTTTGATCGTCACTACTATAAGCAGGGCAAATCAATCCATAGACGTGAGTCTCGTCATAAACATGTCAGTTATTATTTGCATGTAGATGCATTTATAAACTTTTAAAGCTTTATTTTTTTTTACTTACGTAGATACTAGTGAGTGTTTATTTCCTTCTATTTATACGGTGCGTGAAGATAACCAAAATTCAAGTTTCATATGCTAACTTTCTTCTTCCAACTTTCGCTTTTGCCTCAGTTTTTTTCGAAATATACTCTTAAGAACCACTTAGTTTGTCATAAAATACTAATGTGTTGATATGTTACAGTAATGTCATGCGTTGTTTTCTTTTAATTATGTTAGATTCTGATACATATCATTTTATTATCCGCATTGTAGAATATTAATGTGACCCAGATTTTTCGCATTCATTCATTGTCATTAAACTTTACAAATTCCCCTGTAAACGAAAAACATTAAGAGGTTCTCTATAAAGTATTATGTAAGTTCTTTTTGCCAGGTCACTATTTATAAATCACTAGCTGAAGAACCCGTGCTTCGTTACGTGCACAAAATAATCAGGTTTCACTCGCTAACCGTTGGAGTAAACATGAAAAGTGATAAGGGCCTTCCGAATAGAAAATTAAATTTTAATCTCGGTAAAAATATATCAAACTTATGATGGTGCTATGGCAACATCATAACATATTTTTTACGGTTCTCTTTTTATTTCAAATGGAAATATGGACATATGGAAGTCTGAACCCAAAGGGTGTAGTGACGTCACTAAAATAGTCGCAATCTTAAAATAACGAAAAATATCTAAATCAAAAGTAGCCTATAAACTGACTAGGTAAATAAACTACATTCATGCAAAATTTCATTTAAATCGGACCAGTGGTTCTTGGTGATTGAGTAACACACAGACACGCGCCATCTCATTTTTATATATTAATAAAGATTACGAGCGACTATGCATCAATCGATGTAGAGGTTACACCCGTATAGTTTTAACATTAATTCATGTTTGAGGTTACTATAATCATTTGGAACCGATAATGCATAACGTGAGGTTAGGATTAATAAGATCGAGGTGACGATTTCTCTTAAACTATATGCAGGTCAAGGTTGTTCTAACGTCGCCCGAACGCTTCGTAAAAGCTAAAACGAGATCGTGGTATTTCTATTGGTGAAGTGTTATCTCGAAGGATTAGATATATTGCCTATATTATGTGAAGAAAATTAGCTATCCTTTTTACAACGAAATCATATGTTTGTTCTTGTTAAAATGTTTAAATTACATTTTTCTCGTTTGTTGAATCTAATATGTCACATGGATTGTAAATATCAGTACATATATATCACAGTGCTATATTTAGAACGCCTTAACCGGCAATTTTCGGCGATCTTTTAACCATCTTAAGTAATCAACATTATTGTATCCCACTAATTGACTGAATAAAGATTATTATGATTATTATCATTTATCTATAGGTGTTTTAGCATTTATTCCATAATTTCCATACTTACAACGACCTCACATTCTCCAGCATTTCTATAAAAGTCGTTCTATAAATATACTGGTATGATAGAAAAGCTATTTCGTTGATCAAGGTTGGGAATGCCTGGCTTAGATCGACTCCCGCCACAAGTTTAATAACCGCGTTATACTGTAAGGCTGCGTACAAAAATAGACGCAACTTAGTCCTAGTCATCGGTCGGTCGTTTTATTTTCGTCCGCTTGTACTGACGATAAATTAGCGTCGTGAGTAATTAACTGAGGATAATGAATTGTTTCGTTTTAATTAAGGGATGGAGTTCTCCTTTTTTACTTCATCTCCATCTCCAGATATTAGAATTACAAAGTGAGTTACAAGCTGAATAAGTTGTCTATTTTTGTTACGTGTTTTCTTACCGCGATGTTTTGCAATGACTGATATTATAATCGATTTTAGGCCAGTATACCATAGCAGATAAATCATCGAAATTGCATTTATCTTCTAAATCTCTACTGTTTTATCAAACGATGCATATCAATCTGTCGGTAGATACTAATCAAGAGACTTTAAACGTTATTGAATAAGACTACGTACGGGTGATTTCAACGAGTCAATCAATTCTGTATGCGTAGCGAAAGTCCTTCGTTAACGACTAGTAACCTATCTATGACCCTTAGGACGCCCTTAGCACGTGACGAGGTCTAACCCGCGGGTAATAAAACTCGCCGGTCGCGCGCCCTTTTCACGGAATATTTTTATGAATATTGCGGCATTGGTCGTAATTGTTATCCTCATCTGCTTATTACTTACAAACAATAGTGTAAAACAGACTATTCGTGCTCTGTTTCGTGATTGCCAAGATAACGTAATTATAGGTGCCCACTTACCTAGTAGGTAATTTATGAAATACTGCGCGTGTAACACCATTTGCAACTATTTATTGTTACTGTTTTACAATTTGTAATTGTTATTTAATATTATATATTCTCTTTCATAATTAAATTCTGCACACACATCCTATTTCAAAAATATAATGCAAGCCTCTTGTTGTACACACACACATATATAATGTTAGATCTTGATATAACACGAAGTAAGGTGAAATAAAGATACAATCAGCAATTCATTACACAAACCAAACAAGTACAATTTGTGAATACCGCCCTCTCGTAAGTTTATGCTATGAAATTATGATTTTCAATACAAGACAATGACCTTAGGGATGTATGTACCCAACTCATAATCTCATATGTTCATTTCAGATACCTCTGGGTGGCGATTGCTTCCTCTTTATAAAAAAAAACTCGCCAAGTCGGACTCGTTTAATATTTATTTCATTCTGTTTTTATTTGTTGTTATAGCGGCAACAGAAATAGATCATCTGTGAAAATTTAAACATCTATCTATCCCCTACATCATATCCCATGTTATAAATAATATAAGTTATTCGAATACCTATCTAATCTATGCGGTCGGGGTATACCGCGATATTGAAGAGACTATTTTAATCATTATTGCAATCGTGATAATGGCATAATCAAACCTGATTTTAATCTGCATATATCAAATGCACATATTTAATATCTTCATGGTAGTTTTGCCTCTGAGCATTAGCTAAAATGAAGAATTTTGCGCTGTTTTAAATGTACACTATAACTCTAGCATGGTAGCATAATTTGTAACTGTTGTTCGCATCTGTAATTGTCATGCACGTGTGTCGATATATTAGCATATGTACAAAACCGTATATAAAGTTATATGTAATGATGTTGACGTTTATGTATATATATTTTTTTCACCAACCCGCGTTAGAACAGCAAGGTGGAGCAGGCACCAAACATCCGTCAGTTGTGAGGAGATATCTTTACGCAGCAACGGACGAAGTAAAAGGTTACAGCCACGTATTTTTTTCT
This sequence comes from Cecropterus confusis, assembly GCA_018251515.1. Classification (NCBI taxonomy): domain Eukaryota; kingdom Metazoa; phylum Arthropoda; class Insecta; order Lepidoptera; family Hesperiidae; genus Cecropterus; species Cecropterus confusis. Next base: position 6,489 of record DWTU01001802.1, on the reverse strand, counting down.
TTTGTAATAACCTGATGATTATAATTTGTTAATGGCGTACAATAAATTTTATAAAATATCGAACAACAGCTGATTTGTGGTTTTCGAGTAATATTCCTGTAACGATAACCCAGAAACATGACAAGCATAATACGCCCAATTTCATTTTGAAAAATGCATGTTACCGTTGGAATCGTATATCGCGGCTGTCATAAATACGAATTTCTTACTTCAGTTATGAATCGAAACATTATTTCTTATTTCTGATTCCAAATTTGAAACTGCAATTAATACACGACACATCTCTGTATTCGATTACGATCGGTACGTTCGGGAAGTTTCCTTAATTACAGCCCCGGACTTTGCTTTTACGTAGAATCCATTGAACGTTGATAATAATCATGATCGAAGTCCGATGGCAAGTTTATCGTCACGAACACCATAAATATTATCAACGTAATAAACGAGTGAATTATAAATGAAATTGTAATAGGTTAAATGAATTGAAATGGTTTGTACATATCGTTTATAAACTGTTTTAGTCTAAAACATAAGTCTAACTATTCTAGGTTATCAATAAAATTTGTGAATATTTATCAATATTTATTAACAATTTTTGTATGTATCACGCTTTGTTCTTGTTTTGTGTTTACATTGAGACACGAAGCGTTCCAAATTTTTCCTCTAGAGTAGTAAAGTATATGGGGATCTCAACTGGGCCTGCGCTATTTGAGTCGATTATGGATTTTTTAGATTGCAGTGACTGCAGACCACCATGTTATATATGCCTGTATAGTCGTGTGCTACTTACATTTCAGAAAAAAAAATCTGTTCATTAAAAATATCACATCACTCCCACTTCTATAAACAATCGATGTAAATTGTATACCTGCTACTTTAAGTCTAGTGTCGGACACTTCTCTGATATATATCTATCTATCTGATATCATCTCCATTGTTATTAGATAATTGTTTTCTTGTCGTATTCTTTTATAGGTTCTCCTCGTGCCAATTTATGCGATGATTAGGTATAAAAATTAATTGCAAGAATATTCCATTGATTCGAAATTAATCAAATACGACCTTGCAGTCTGTCTGCATCAATGAAATACAATATTTTTCGGTTTATTTCGTTGACGGGCAGATTCGATGAAATATTATTATGTCATATTGACTTTATTATAAAATTTATTTAACGTTTAATAGCATAACGTTTGGCCATGTGAAAATGCAAATACTTTATAAGTCAAACAATCAACATTCAAAAATATCGTTTTGGGATCAAATATAACGTATGTAGGTAAAAACTGCCTGTGTTTTTTCGCAAAATTCTGTATAAAACCATTCAGCTGTTTCCATTTCCGTTCACCACTCAACTAACATTCATTCTCCGCGTTTTTCAATGGTGACACGAGCGCCCTGTATTTTTCGGGTTAAAAAGTAGCGCACGCCACTTTAAAGGGTACAAAAGCCGCCCCACCTTAAAACATAGAAGAAAGCAAAACTTGCCCGTAAAACAGACAACATTTTTTTTTTACTATTGAGTATAGTGTTAACTCGGTCAACTAATTTTATTATTGATCGAATCGAAATAGGCATTAGCAGTCATTTAGAAGTCCTTGACAGAGAACACTAATTTGATTTCTTAGCAAAAAAAATTTTAATATGAAAACAATGCTATCAAGCTTAGGATGTTGTCGTTTTTATTGTAGAACAATACCTCTATTGTTATATCAAACTTAACTTTTAAATTGAACTTTTATACCTGTCAGACGCGGTTGAGAAATATATCACGAAACTAAGTGTTATTGAAAGTTCTAAAAACATCTTATATAGCGAAGTGGCGTATTACAATGCCGTAAGTACATGTTGTTATGTTAAAAACGGTTACTACAATAACTGCGGTGCTCTCGTCGCGGCAAACGTACGCCAATTGAATGCAAAATACTTATTCATTCGCCTCAGTTGAGTCATCGACGCCCCGCTTTCTGGCCTGCATTATCGCGAAGAACACAGCTTTAATCTTCTGTAATCTAACATTTTTTCGCTACTGTACATGAATATTTAGCCAGTAGCAATGTTATTTATTTATACTATTGAATCGCCTTAAATTAAGGGTTACAAGGGTGAACTTAATGCCTAATGGCATTCTCTCCCAGTCAACCCTAGGCGATGGCGACAATTTGTGGTAGGTATATAAATAGTAAATACATCTGCAATGTGAATTGATCATACACTGTAATATATAAATATATAATGTTGGTACAAGGTAGCTAACAAGTTTGGAATTGTCGGCGAGTAATGCCCGCAAATTATTAAAATTCAAGTGTCTATTTTAAAAGCAAGCTGTTCCTTGTTCCTATTTATACGATACAATAAATTAGGTATATTTGTTCAGACTCATTAATAAGTCAACTTTCAATTTTGAAAGGCTTATTTGAAAATACAGTATTTCTATATGTTGAACAATTAGTTTTGGCTTTGTTTTAAGATGCGTAACTAAATAATTATATAGTTTGTTACTTAATAATTAGATATATTCCAGTTGAGCATACAACTAATAATAATATTTAATTCTTTGTTTCAGATGGTATTTTCGCAAAATAAAACGAATCGAAGCTGAGAAGAAGTTACTTCTGCCCGAGAATGAACATGGCGCTTTCCTTATCAGAGACTCTGAGAGCCGCCACAACGACTTTTCGCTATCAGGTAAATTATTTAACATTTTGTTGCACCCACTGGTGCAGTAAAGTCCTGGAGTCCGTGTCTGCTATCCGCTAAAATACCGCATTGCAATGGTCCTCATCACAGCGATATAGAACCGTTTTATATATGACACCGTATCGCGCTGTACAAATGGAAATGCACAATTTGGTACAGTACTTTTGTACAGATTATTCAAACAGTATACTCGAACCACGGAAACGTGGTATTGGTTATGTAAATATTTGTAAATATCACTCATATATTTTTATTTATTCACATATCTAGTACTCGTATGGTCTACCAAATTAACGACTTGAATTTTATCGATAAACCAACAATACCTCGTCTTATCAAAATCACTTGAACAATTTCTTGTACGATTGGAGTCCGAATGGCAAAACGGTAAAACAGGGATTCCCACATCATTTTAGGTTGTTTTTCAAAATGAACTACATTACTTTAAATACCTTATCTCTAGTTTTCTCTACTGGGACTGCCATCCTGCCAAAATAATAGCATGCGATCGAGAAACTCACTTTATAATTACACGCATAATTCATTCTGTAACTAAACATAATGGCTTACATTTAATGAAATCTATTAATTTTATTGACGCGTGTTTAAATCACTTTCTAAAAGCACTTTTGAGGCCTATCAATATGCGGATTTTAACAGTCAAGTGCTCGTGTATTTACAGCGTTCCGTACCCGAAGCGTAAAATCGGGACCCTATTACTAAGACTCCGCTGTCCGTTTGTCTGTCACAGGGTTATATCTCATGACCAGTGATAGCTAGAATAGTTGAAATTTTCACAGATAATGAATTATCTATAGATAGTTGAAATTTTCACAGATAATGAATTTCTGTTGCGGCTACAACAACAAATACTAAAAACAGTATAAATTAGATATTTAAGTCGGCTCCTATGCAACATCCGTTTTGTGCAATTGCCGTTGTTTTTATAGATAATGGGGACGGAACCCTTCGTGCGCGAGTCCGACTCTCACTAGGCCAGTTTTTTTTCATTAGTACATAGCTGTTTTCTTTATGTATACTAGTATGATTTTACATACCATTAGCAGCGATGGTGACTTTCCTTGTTTTGCAATTGTCTGCTTTAAGGACACACAACCAATAAGGACATGACATAGTTAACGCATGCACTTCTTAATGTCGGCTACCTGGTGTTGTGAAATGTGTTGTGGCACCACGTAGCATCACCGATTGATAGATTTATCTCAAGATTATAAAAGAATAATAATGGATAGAACATATTTACGGATGTACAAAGGCTTATTATAATTGACTTTCTTCATATTTAAACCACATTTGTGATTCTTTTTGATTCATCATTGTTTCTTTCTTTTATTAACGTTGAATTTTAAATGGTAGCTGCAGCTCAACTTTAGATTTATAGAAAAAGATTTGGCGATCATGTGCGCTTTTATGAAACCCTGCATTTTTATAGACGTAATCAAATATCCATATGAATGAATGGCTTTGTCACACTGGCGCGTTGCATTATAGAGTAGGAGGTCACGTGACTCACGTGTTTGGTAGTGACTCGTGCCGATATGAGCACATTTCTTATTCGGAAACTCCTAACTGCCGCCGCTTGAAGGTTTATAAAAGTGGTTAAGATAAATAGTGGTCAAGGGCGGATATATTGATGATGATCAGCTGGATACGGTACTGATATTTCCGCAGTTGAACAGAACCGATAGTTGTACATGTAACCACCGCTAAAATCGCCATATCGATCGAACTGGTCACATTTAGTAAAGAACCTTACGACAAGAAAAGGGTCTCGGTACACGAGCAAATTATGCGGGAAACACTATTATTAGAACCGTTATGAACAAGTTTGACTCGTTTAAATATTCATATTAAGTATCTTGTTAACCATTATACATTTTGATTACGTATGGGAAATACTTAACACCAAGCACGCATTACTTGTCTGTAAGTTTTAATTTTATGTGGATTTATTCAACAATAACAATCAGTGATACAACCACTTTTGAATTTGTAAATGATACTTGACTATACATATAAAGGAAATTGAAGAGTCTGTCTGTACTTTTGAAGTGAAAGCCGTTTTCGTAATTCTTGTTTTTACATTGTCTATCATAACAAAGGTTCAATTCGGTAATTTACATGAAGGTAGTAGTCTGCGGGGTCTAATCAATGAAATTTATACTTAATCATTAAGGATATTAAATAAAAATATTGCTTTGCAAATAATTGAGATTCCTTTGTGAATATTCAAAAGCTGTGGTCCATGCACACAGTGAAGGTGAAATCCTTTATAATAATATTGTTACCTATTCTGAGTTCGCAGTATCAATTGCGTTGAAGCATCAAAAAATATACATACACATAAAATAAAAAAAAAATATTAACATAAAGATATAGACAGAACGAATAGCTTGTATTTGTACCTGTACCTTTGATTTATAAACGAAGTACCTCATTATAATATTGTATGACAACAGTGTTATACTAATCAAGTAACATACTAGTTACTTTATTAGTAGACTGTAGACTGTACTAGTGTGTCTAACAGAGAACATAATGCTGATCACACAAAACTATTCTAGCACAGAACCCGTCCACAGACGGTCCGAAGATCCAATCCCGATGTTAAACCGGTTGGAGTTTTTCTAAGTGCCTGGAGCGCGTCGTGGGAACAAAGCTATGCAACCAAAGGCCAGACCGATAGATACCTATCTCATAAGTATAACACTTGTTTATTCACCCGAGTACCGTAAGCCTAAGAAAAAACGAAGTGTAGGATTGTGTTCATGTCCATACATATTTTTAGATTAGGTATGTATGTTGTCATACAACCTGTAACTAGGCCCAGTGAATTTGCATTCATCAAAGTTTTTTTTTATGATATATCATTAATGAATAGTGTTTTATATTTGACATACCGAAATTACTTCTGAATTATCTCTACATTGCAAATAAGTATAATTCAGCTTTTAGCGGTCACTAAGACAAAGTATATCGGTAAGCAAATTTTTGTCATTGCCATAACAATAAATTACAATGCGGTGACGCAGATACTGATATTAGTTTAAAAACACAGATTTTTTGAAGTTTGCTTAAAATTCACAAAATGCTGCAAGATTAACTTGTGCATAAATTAAACGTCAGTGTTCTTCCTTCGTGGTTTTGTTTCACGTTCATTTATATTCAGTGAATCTTCTTGAGATCGACTGCAGAGAGATTTAACCTACTTCACGAGTAATGCACCTAATGGATCTCATTAGGGATGGGCGAGCTGAAATCGAATAAATAACGAATAACGTTATCGACGATTGATCGAAGACGGTACAAAGGATCTTTAAAAAAGGATCTTTTGTGGAAAGTTTCTCGCATGGACAATTGTATCTCATTTATTCCTATTGAATATAATGTTCACACTCTGTCGCAATGTGATATGAGTAATATAAGAGCACACGAAAAATGTTTACCTAAATTTTTTAAAATCGATTTATTTGTAAATACGTGCAGCTACATAACATACGTATAGGTAATTATTATCCCATTTATTATTTTGATAACGTAAAAAAACAGCATTTAGCTACATAATTCTATAATATAATTCGCATTCATTAATCATCATTTATCGGATTTAGAAGATTTAAAGGCATGATTGAAGATTAACGCACGATTCAAATTTGAATAATTTGACGCCCCACCATGCGGAGCGGTCACTATACCGGTCTGACACGCAGTGGGTCCCGGGTTCGATCCCCGGCCAGACAGACATCTGAATAATGAGTTTAGATTTCT
>DWTU01001801.1:0-12541 GCA_018251515.1 Cecropterus confusis | reverse complement strand
ACCGTCAACCCATTACTGTCCCACTGCTGGGCACGGGTCTTCTCTCAGATTGAGAGAGCTTCAGGCCATAGTCCACCACGCTGGCCAAGTGTGAATTGGTGGACTTCACACACCTTTGAGAACTTTTTTAAAGAACCCTTAGGAGTGTAGGTTTCCTCACGATGTTTTCCTTCACCGTAAAGCAGCGATAATTAACTTATAATACGCACATAATTGTGCGGTAATTGTAACTTATTTTCGAATTAGTAAACTACGAGTTTAAATATAAGAATTGGTTTCTCGATATTATTATTAATACGTTTGCATTAATGAAGGTAAACTTACTGCGCTATGCTTTATTTACACTTTTCTTCAATTTATGATTTCATACGTTGGAGTTCCAGGGTAGATAAAAAAATGAATCATCATGCTTGATTAATTGGGAAAAACATTGTATAGCGTGAATATGTATATCGTGTGTAAGTTTCCAAAAATAAGTCTAATATAAACTCTTAATATAACCTTACATGACTGGCGTGGATAACTTTGACCTTTTTCAGCATACTACCTAGGAGAGGCTTTTTAAAATAGCCAAAGGAAGCATTTTTAAGTTTGGGGCCAAAAAGGATGTTAACAAATGGCGAACCGTAACTAGTTCAAAGTAGGTGTAGACTGCGTTTAAGTTACACTCTCAACATTGGTTGACGAAAAATGGCCTGCTAGCCCTTTGACCCTCTGGCCCTCGTGCCGCTTTAAAGAAAGAAATTTAAAAAAAAAACTATGTAATTTCGATAAAATTCTCTCTTAAAGACTTGAGGATAGTGAAATAATGAAGATAATACGTAATTACTTATATTAATTAAAATGTAAAGATATTACCATGAAACAAATCCATTAATAGATTAAAATATTTAAAAAAAAATGTACGGATGGACCACCGTAATTTAGTTTAAAAATTTGTTACTTCCTTATTCTTTGAGTATTACATAAACTTCTCAAAAAGACACAGATTTGACTGAATAAGTTTTTTCTATCATCTTACTAAATCAAATTTGCGATAAAAAATTAAATTCAGTTCAAATACTTGATTTATCGTTATAGCAAAAGAACATAAAACGGCCATTCACGAGAGAAACGGTACAAAAACTCAAGTAAACAATTATGTAATGATAGTTGACGGCCAGTGAGCAGGTTGCCTTACGCGGCTGATCAGCGGTCACTGACACTGATGCACCGATGCAAGGAAGTAAAGCGGTGTATACATTCCATATTGCACTTTTAGAAATAACACTAAATTAAACTAAGCGTCGCTTTTTACATCTATAGCAGGCATATATTATTTATTTATTTATTTACTTTTTGAAAAACCTTTAACTAAGGGTTACAAGGGTAAACTTAATGCCTAATGGCATTCTCTGCCAGTCAACTCGGAGCGATGGCGACAGAGGATATCCCTTTGTGCCATTCCGCGGCCTGGCTCATATTGGAATCTTGGAATCACCTCCTCTGTTCTGAGTTATTTTATCAGTTGTTTTTGATGAGTGAGATTTTAGAGCTAAAACTTTCTCCAGCTCCTTATAGTTGAACGCTTGAAGCCCTTGTTGAGAACTCCTATTTAACCCGTTCAGGGTGAAGTTTTCAGAAAATCTTTTAGAAGTCCTTACCTCGCCTATTGCATTACTTCCAACAATATAGTATACCATATACTAATTAGATGAGGTGTAAGAGTTTTTTTGTAAAAGTGGAATTACAAACAAACTTTCTATACTTTTGTATATGCGGTTCCCATGTAAGTTGTTTGACTAAAGTTAGGCTTAAATATTTTTCTTGATTATGTGATTTATTTTTTCATTATTTGTGGTTAAGTTACTGTATTTTCCTATTTTTTCTTTTGTTCTTAGCTGCAAATATAACATAGTTTTTTTGATTTATTAACTGTTAGTAAATTTGATTGTGGCCAAGTATTTAAAAAGGTAAGATCATGCTGTGCGCGAAGAACGATTGAATCAATCGAATCACTGAAATAAAAGAGACTTGTGTCATCAGCATCCAAAGGAATATCACTCTTAAACTCGATTTTGTATACTGCTTATATAGATAAAAAAAAGCAAAGGCCCTAAGATCGAGCCCTGTGAAATTCCATAGGTTATTAATTGGGGGTACTCTGGTATTCGTCACTTTTAACAATTTGGTATCTGTCTGATAAATAAGACTTAAATGTTTCGAGGGCGGTCCCAACTATAACTTCATGTCTTAGTTTTTGTAATAGTATACCGTGGCTGACTCTGTAGAATGCTTTTTTTAAATCTATGAAAATGTGTAATATGTTTTCTTATATATATTAAGTTTAATTTGCCTAAGTCTATCGTTGCTGTAAGCGTGCTTGATTTTGGTCGAAATCCGTACTGTTTTTCATAGAAGAAGTTTTCGATGCAAGATGCTCACTAAGTCGACGGTGTAATATTTTTTCAAAAAGTTTGGATATTACAGGTAGGATAGAAATCGGCCTATAGTTACCTGGATCCATTTTATCGCTTGATTTATAAATTGGGCAAACTTTTGCTACTATTAAGAAGCCCGGGAATATTCCTTCTTCTAAACATTTATTGATGCATTTAGTGATATTAACAGAAACAAGATCTTTGACACATTTTATCATTTTTGGACTGATACCATCAATGAATTGCGATACGATTGCTTTACGATAACATTGAAATCCCTAAGTCTAATTATCATTTTTTTAAATTAATAGCTTGCTTTTGCACCATAAATAGTACTCTAATGTTCTGTTGAGTTCTTCTGCATTTTCAGAACTTTAAGAAAAGTTTTAAATTTAAGTATAAATGGGTAAGAAATGAGTTTCCTTTATAATATTCAACATTTTAATCACATAATTATATCAAAGGATAAGTTAAAATATGTACAAAAGTATAAAATAAGTATACTCTTATAACACCTCCTTGGCATCTGCTGTTCGCATCACATTAAAACAAAACAAGAAAATAAGTTACAATTAGGGATTCACAGGATAATATTAGCATCTTTAAGATAGACTGTACTATTTTTTATCATTATCGGATGCACCTCGAAACCAGGGTCTCTCAAATTCATACCTTTACATTTCATTTGAAAATTAACATTGTATCTCTTTAAATTTCTAATCGAATGTTCCGGACTACGTATACAACAAAATAAGGTATTTCATTTTTAAAAAATCAATCAATGTGATGTTGTGCTTGTCGAAAATTGGGTTGATTCTAAACAGCTGCTATTACATGAATGACGTGTACTTCTTACAATTAACTGACGTCCCCAAGTACAACGCGTTCTCCACTTTGAGAAACCCGGTTCTAAACATTAAAGCATATTATCACGGATTGTGAACATTGTACACATAAGAGCTCCTAACCTATTCGCATATTCGTTTTGTATTGTCATATAACAGTCCCTAAAATAAGGTGTACGTTAAATTACTCACAGAGCATTTTCAATGTCAATGAGAGTCACTGACTAATATTTAAAGTTGTTTGTGGGTTAAAATGGCAGTGTTAGAGTCACATTTTCACAATATTGTCCACACTTCTAAAACTACTGTTGGTAGTAAAGACCCTTGTAGTCAAGAACTGCCTTGTCTTCAAGAGCCTTGGCAGCCTCTGGGTTGTTCTTGGCTTCAATTGCAGCGCGTTCCTGAAATTGAGAATATTAAAATTTGAATATATATTACATACATAATATACTTTATTAATATTTTTACAGATTGAATTGTATGTACATATACAAATAAATAGTCAATTTAGTCTTAGACATTTTAGACCTTTATAGGACATTAGAGGATTTCCGTTATTTTTCATATGCTCAAAAGTATATAATATTTACGGTTATTCTATTGTTGAATAAAAGCTATAATAACCTGTTAAGAATTTAGGCACGAGTAAAACTAGGAGTATTAACATTAACCAAAATTATATAATAATTACATAAAAAAAACTGAGAGTAGCTTATTTCGGCACAGCACGTGCAACTACTTTGCGCAGTCGGATTTCTAACTTTCCGAAACATATAATTTGACCCCATAGTACAAGTTTTTAGTAGTATTAAGTTACAAAAACTAGATTTAATATTTAACCGCTTTATTGCTATTGATTTACGTACGGTGGATTCAAAATTATTTTAATTGTAGTTTCTACTACTATCGGCAATTAATGCACCTATGACTTAATATATGAAAGACTGTGTAAATAGCACGGTAATTTAAAAACTTATTTACTGGATTTGCCACAACTTTTGTGCTGTACTTAAGACTAACTAACTCATTTTCATTTAAAAGAAGTACACGATTAATTTTCCTTGGAAGGTACGGTATAATTTATATTATTTAAAATTCTTTCCACACGTGATGGTAACTATTACCACAATTGGACAAGTGTTTTTTTTTCGTCACATAATAATTTAATTGAAGATTTACAATAGAATTGGATATATAAATATTTCTAATAAAGCTATTTATTTACCGCGTTCGCCTTGATTCCAGCGTAGATAAGGTCCAAGCCCTTCTGGATTTCAGGGGACACTGGTGGTGGGGTGGGAATGTGGTCTCCCTTGACCCTGAAGCCGAACTCATCAGCTGTGTACTCGACGTTGATGATCTGGCCATCGGGAGCAGTGTAAGAGTAGCTGCCTTGTTGCACCAGAGATGGAATGTCCTCGTTTTCACCAGTATTCTTCAGGTATCCTTGCTCCTCAGCCTGAATGTTGTTGCCGGTTTCATATCTGGAATTTAAATATGAAATAATTAGTTGTCAATTTTAAATGAAGTTGTCTGAAAAAAAAATATTTCTAAACACCGCGGTGATTTTTCTTTGTAATTTTTGTACATGTAAAGGCTTTAAAATTTGTACCTGTTAATTTTAACGACTAGTTGAAACAGCATTTTTTTAATCTTAAAATTAATTAACTTATTACATTTTGAATATCAATCATTCATATAAATGTAACTTCAATGTTTGTAAGGTAATCAAGTAACAGAATTGAAGACAAAAACAACGTAGATTTACAGATGATTATTATATTATTCTTATACTATAGACATTAAAAAGTACATCCAGGAAACATGCCTAAATGTTTCGTGAAATACTATGCATATTGCTCATAGGTTATTTAATCAAGGAACTTTATTATAATTAGATCTAGATTAACCAAATTAATTCAGTTATGTGTATGTTTGGTAACGTAATCGATTGGATAACGCAATATCGTGATTGCTTAAGATGTTTTTAATATTTGTTTTATAAAATATAGTAGTAATATATATTAGTTGTTTTCACAAAATTTTGTAATGCTCGTTTTGGAGAAGTTCGAAACAATATTGTAAAAAAATGTTTAAAAAATATTGTTGGTAAAATTCGTAATAGGTTTTTATATAAAAAATCTTAAAATAACAGTGGTAAGAACCTTGTAATAAAATGAAAAATCTCGTACTTAAATGAATTACGAGTATTCTATACTAGCAAATAGCGGCTCATTGGTCAAATTTAACGTTTAGTTGTACAATTTCATTTGAAAAAGTGATTTAAAGATACATACGCTGTTTTGTAGCTGCCATCGGTTCCCTGTTCCTTGTCGAAGCGGATGATGGGGATGAAAGTGGTGGTTTCCAGCTGAACTTTAGGCCTAAAGTCTTCAATCGGTTTTTGTTGTCGGAAGTCAGGTTGGGGCTGATAATTGTTGTAGTTCTGTTCAGCTGTTAGCTGATCGTCCTCGGCCGGGCCATCTGGCTTCAAGGATAGTCTCCTTTGTGGGAGGGCTGCCGCGAGGGCCAGAGTAACTGAGATTACCACCTGTAACGTACAAATCCCTTCATGACTTACAAGACAAGACGCAAGTTACAAATTACTTGTACACATCGATGTGGAAAGATATAGCTATTAAGTACAGTATGCAATTAGTAGGTAGAGTCAATGCGAATGCAAGATGATGTCAGAAGAAGAGCTTAATCATATAGTGTGTCGTAAGTAAAGGTGGAGCGGATACAATAGGTACTGCAATTGCGACACGACCTCATCCGACACGCAGCTTGGGCGAAAGTGGGTTCAAGTAAAACATGCATTGGCTTGCATGCTCACAACTATGGTGGGCATTGTTTTCATTCAGTTTTGTTCAAGTTTAGTTGCGCTTCGTTATCTAGTTTGACAATGTTTGTAGTTACACAATAACGCCATTCAACTTGTAACTATTATGCTATGACTAAAGTGGCCTAACCTCGAGTGACATAATAGAAAGTCTTCTTTTTAATACATTCATATGCATTTTATTGTTCATTAACGATTGTTGCAACATGCGATCGATACGGTTCGATCGTTTTATTTCTTTATTAAGAAAAAGTCAATCCTTTAACGTAATACCTATATTTCCAATGACTTATATCAATTTAATAAAATTTAAAACTGCCTCGTTAAATTATTATTCACGCAAATGTTTTTTGAATTCCAAAAATTGATCACGTTTGTAGAATATTCATCGTAACTTTGATGTTCCGTTTTAATAATTGATGAACAAGCATTAGAATACAGATAAGTTTAATATGTCAAGGTCATGAATACATTATAATGCCAAGTATGTGAATGACATATCGAGTTACTTCATCAAAGTATGCGGATTCATGGATTCCTTAGAAGCCAACGCAACTTTACTAGAATTGGAAAGGTCTGAATAAACAATTCGCATGATTACACATTATTGCTTGTGGGATGATTCAATGATGCCAAGAACCAATGTAAACGACTCTTTTACGCCACCCACAGATAACATCGTGTTCTTCTGAGGCCAAATTTATAATGACCTAGAAAGTAATGTTATGCAAGTCTGTACGATGAACGAGATTGTTTGTATAACAGATCGTCTTGTAAACGGGGTTATGTGCATATGAGTTACGGCAAAAAATCGATCGTTCAAAGCTAGATCGATTCACAAAGATAAGTGAATAAGGAACTAATTACTTCCCACTTGTACTGTAATGTTCGTTTTGCACTGATGCGATATTAATGAATTTAAATGTTCCCAACATTATTATAGTAGAAAAAGTACTCACAGTTTACATTTTGTTACGGAAATTTAGTGTGAAAGTTAGTTAATATCGAACACAGCTATTATGCATTAAACATTACGTTAAAAATTAGTAATAGTTCATTCGTTTCAATTAATAATTACTGGATCTATTATAATATGAAAAAAGAATATTGTTAATACGTAAGCAGTAAAAAATATTGACCTTATATAAATATGAGTCTATACAGTGTTTTAAAATTAAAAATAAATTTGGAATTAATGTCAATAACTACTTTTCAATTAACTAAAATAAATGTATAATAATATAAATTTTTTATAACAAAAAAATCTAAAGTCAAACCTCATAGTTAAATAAAATAATCCATTGAATAACATACTAAAGCTGGAATCAAATCTAAATCACGAGTATCAAACAAGTTTATGTAGAAGACGGTTCACGAGTCTTATAATTAGGGACTGGTATCCGAACATTATGTCAAAGTTCAACCACCGACTCGTCTACCGACCTTATTCGAGTTCGAGTCTCGCAATAGGCTATTGCGGAAATTCCTTGATTTCAAATGCATTTAAAGTATCCTATTTAAAATCTTTAGGTCAAAAGTCGTAAAAGTAAAAAGTATTTTTTATTTTAGTTAATTATAATTTCTCTGATAAACGATAAAATTAAGTTTATTTCAATGAGCTTTCTGAACTTACCAGTAGCTTCATTGTTGTTTGAATGTGACGTGCTGCAGCAAGGCACGTGTTGTCCTCGGAACTATGTCAGAGTGGTAGTAGAGCGCCCACTTATATACTCCACCCCTGCCACTCGCTCTGCCCTGAGCCATCACACTTTCATACCCGATTTGTCGCTGCAATACGCTGGATTTGCTGAGCCATTGGATGCCACGATTTCTGGTCACAATGCCAACTTTATTTAAACTATTTCTAGGTTATATGTGATCCTTTAATTATGAGCGTTACTTGTAATTTGATAATAAAAAACAGAGTTTTTTTGTAAAATATTTTAAACTACATCTCTTTTTTTAAATAAACTTATTTTAGAATATGTTCTTATTTGTCTAATTTTTTACAGCAATTATTGTTTTAACATTTAATTATAGTTCAGTAAAAGGACTTTAACCCTACATTTGTCATAAAATTGGGCTCAAATACTACAAGCTCTTGATTTAGAATGTTCATATGAATATCAATAAAACAACTTAAAAAACTAACCTGTCTGTAATACATATAATAATAATCAACACAAAAGTAAGCGATACATTTTATTCGCGGAAGTTAATTGTTTCATTTAAATCACGAGACATATATTTTTATAACATCGACTACGATACACAACAAGAGAATTATATAGAGCAGTTGCACAATTAATTGCGTCCTTGACGGATGACACCTGCAATAAAAACACCATACATTTCAAGTTGATTGATTCAAAGTACTTGACATTATGAGATTCTTCAGCTATTAACCACAAAGCTATTTGCAGTATACATATTATACTTAAGTTATTGTATTTTATCTAAAGTACGCTAGTTATTGTTATAAACGTTGGTAGCCTGTAAGTTTAAATTTGACCACACAATTTGGGAGACTGGGGTCCGAATGCTACCGCTAATTTTACGAAGTTATGTGCGTATGGTAAATTAATTATCACTTGTTTTGCAAGAAAAAACATCGTGAAGGACCTTACATGCCTAAGATTCCTTCGTAAGACAATAAGTTTGCAAGTGTGAAATATACCAAAGGGCACTTGGCCAGTCCCTAAGCCTGGCTCACTCTCAAGACTCGTGCCCAGCTATGAGACAATAGTGGGTAGTATCATGATCATCATCATAGTAGTATCATTGTTTTGAAAAAACCTTTTTTTTATTTTTTAATAATCATGTCCTTTTTGATTGTTAAATAATTATGCCCTTTTGATTATTTAAGTAATAATTAATCTAGGCGAGATATTAACTAGTTGACAACGCCGACAACTATCTATTGTTACTTGTTATAGCCTTTTAAATAATTCTTTAATATGCAATGTCATGTCGTGGTAATATAAAGCGATGATCAGAAAAAGAAAATAGACAACCATTTATTTGTGTAAACTTATTATGAAATTTTGATTAAAATAATGTACCACTCACTTTTAAGTATTTTTTTGCTCTCATGAACTATTTTCAAACAACTCTTAGCACGTGGTGGTAGGTATTCGTCACTGTGAAGGATCCGTGTCCAAAACTTAACGTGAAATAGCGCACAGTCCACTACATTTGCAGACATACATATTGTTACAATTATAAATTAGTAACAAGATATCCCCCGCGATTGTGTTATGTGCCGTGTATAATTGTGTGCCGCTTCATGGAAAATTAAACCTCAAACCGCAACTGCCTGTTAAAAAAATTATGTACCCAAACTTATTACCAGTTTCTTGTTCCAAATTTATTTGTAGGTTTAAAATTTCCCCAAATGAATATCATTCATAAAATAAGTTTATTAAGTTGGTTGAACATTATGAGGTTCGACTCCGGAGGCTTCACCGTCATACAGATTTCTATTTTAAAATAGCAGTATTAAGTTTGTTCTGATTTGAAGGGTGTGGTAAAATACTCATACGAGGTTTCCCAAATAAATCCTTAACCCTGAACCTGAACCCTGTTCAGGATAGCCTGAACCCACAATTATATAACTTTATGCAAGATACTGGATATGAATAGAGTACAGTACTAAGTTAGGAATATATAAAGTGCCACTGTTTTACCCGCACAATCATACATTTCGGTATAAAAAGTAACCTATATGTTATTATGCTCTATAATATATCACTTTATCAAATTTCATCCAGGTGCGTCAAACTTTTCTGGTGTAATTGAGTAACAAGTATACATGCACCTATCCGCATAAACTTCCATCTTTATAATATTAGTTAGACTCTATAATTATCTGATCTGTTAATTTTTACTTACAAATAATGTTAGATTATGTGATCTGTTCAATTGTCAGAAATATAAAGATTCTGTCATATTTTATACCGAAATTTCATTGTACGTAAATACACGTTCCGTTGCACGGAGATCTCTGTAGTATGGTGGTGTTACATAAGTAGAAGGCGTTGTTTCGCCTGCCGTGTAGCAACGTATTAGTATCAGTTATCGATGGACTTGTGCAACAAGTTCAAAGGGTACCTGTCCAACTGGCGTGCTCATCATCACTATTCAACCTCGAGCCTTGTACGCAACGGCTTATCTCTATCATATTCGCACTAGCTGTGCTTGTGTCTTCACTCTCGAGCTGCTACTTTTCTGTAGACCGCACAACAAATGTCTACGTACAGAAACTAAAATAAACGATAGGTAACCTTTCGGAACTAAATGTATAATATATTATAATCTAGCAAGATTTTGTATTACCTTATTTAAATAAATAATCAGGCAAATGAGAACGGCAGATTGAATTATTCGTTCAGAGGTCGAGAATCGAACTAAAAACATAAATTTTCAATTTTAATGCCCTTGTTTTTCTTAATGTTCACTAAAGCACGTCAAAATCAAATGTAAAAAAGTAGTTGACAAAATGTTCTTAACCGTTTAGCCTACTTATATACTCGTATAAATAAGTGCAATCGGACAGACAGACGGATAGACACACGTACGGTTTGATATTGTTTTGTAATCTTAAAAAGATAATGCAATAATGTAACATGTAAAGATTATGTTTAACAAAAACTTTATTTCGTTGTTGTGTTTATTTACTTTGTTTTAACTTCATAAGTATCAAGGAAATGCCGCCATATTCAGTTTGAAGGGTATGAAATGCCAAATGCACTGACATATAAAGTCAATAAAGACAAAAAAGTAAGACAAAATCAAAAACAAACCTGATAGGAATATATCAATTGTCATTTTCCTTTTTCAAAGAAATAATGTAGAGCGACATTTTATTTTCGCGTTGGTCGTTAAACTATGCAATTCGATATTCATAAGATCCATAAAAAAATTTATATTCATTATCTCTACATATCGATAACATACTTTATAATTATGTAAATCAAATAGGAATGAGTTAACCAGTTATAAAATTATTCTAATCGAACATTTAAAAAAGTAACATTACTGAAAATATACAATTAATAATTTAAACAAGTTTACAATTTTTTTATATATTAATAATTTAAACAATTCACTCATATCCCCGACCCCAGCCAATATTTGAATATTATTAACATCACAATGGTGTTACCAGGTCTTATTATTTATAATGACTTCCCGATTCTTAACAACTTTGCTACTGATTTCACTTCTTAATAATTTATTTAAGTTTTACATTTAAGATAGCTACTAACAATATACTAATTAAATAAAATCAAAATAAAAAGTAGAAAATTTGTCTTATTTATTCATATCATTTTTTCATCGAATCCTTGGTAGTTGAGGACTTTCTGAAATTAGTTCATCTCTGAGAAATGAACAAGGTTACAGCCAAAAAAACAGGGTATGTATTTTGCATATTTTTTGTAATGTGGACTGTCTTACACACTCCGCATTATTGATATTTCTTGTCTTTAGTTTACAGTTAGTTTAGTAGGTACAGCGTATATGCCTTACAATTAAATAGGCCAAGAAACTATCACTCTATCATACTATAAAGGCTCGACTGCTAAAACTGAAATGAACAGTCGAATATATGTAATAAACGGGGGTAAATAATTCGGGTCAGTGTTTTTGGAGTTTTCGTCTTACTAATATTATAAATGCGATATATATAACTCTGTCTGTCTGTCTTTCTGTCTGCTACGATTTAACGCCTAAACCAACGAACTGATTTTAATGAAACTGATGCAGGGGTACTGCAGGCCTAAACCATAAATTTTGGCCATTTGGTGTTGATGAACATATAATAAGGTTACTGAGTAGAGGCATATGATGAAAAATTTGACCTTCAACTCCTTAAGCCCGATGATGCCTGAGCCAAGCCTAAACCATAAATGTTGGTCATTTGGCGCTTGCAGATATATAATAAGATTACTGAGCAGAGATATATGACGAAAAATATAACCTTCAACTCCTCAAACCTGATGATGAAGGGTACTGGCGGCTTAAGCGATAAGAGTTATTTATTTGGTGCTTAACATAATAAGATTGCTTTGAAGAGACATATGACGTCAAATTGGACCGTCAACTCTTCAACCCTGATGATACCCCCTGCATCATCAGGACTTCAAACCTAAACCATAGAAGTTTGCTATTTGGTGCTTATGTATACGCAGTAAGATTACTAAGAAGTGGTATGAGATGAACATTTTGACCCTCAACTCCTCAAACTTGATTTCCAACTCCTTTGCGTTCATCGAGTGGTACTGCCTTCCTAAACCAAATATTAAAAACCTAACCGAAATATTTAAAAGAAGTAAAATACGTATTTGACGTAGGTAATTCAAGTATTAGTCGAGTACCAAAGAGGAGGGGGTAGTTCCTTTGTTTATTTTAAGTTAAGATATTTGTTTAGTCGT
>DWTU01001800.1:0-12541 GCA_018251515.1 Cecropterus confusis | reverse complement strand
TCGATCCCCGGCCAGACAGACATCTGAATGATGAGTTTAGATTTCTGTTCTGGGTCTGGGTGTTTGTGTATTCGTGTCTGTGTGTCCATGGCACCCACGACACAGGAGAAAATCCTAGTGTGAGGCTATGAGTTAGAGAGCGTTCATGTTTATGAGTGATAGTTTTGTGACAGAAAGAGCAGCCTCTCAGTACCAATTGTAATTGCATTGTGGTTGGTATGTGGTCGGTATCGTTCAATGTTCATTTGGATAGCAAAACGTGCTCTATATGATATTTGCGTTCTCGCACGCAGTTGCGCTGCGGATTAACGTAACTAAAAGCCATATTTACTGCATACTTACCTACAATTGTAATTAAAACTCCAGACGAGGTATTTCTCTCTTGTTGGACATATTTTATCGTTCCGTAAATGTCTCAGTTATGTAAAAGGGTTATTAATTCCAGAAACGTCACGGTGAGCGACGAACTAAATGTTAAAGTATCGGACTACGCTATGTTCTGCGAAGAATTCATTGATGATTACCATATCATGGTAGATGGTTCCCGCGTCCCACTCCGCTGGATGGCTTGGGAGAGCCTGCTCATGGTACGTGCTGTAATATGATATGTTAGTTTAATTTCTTAAAATATGACCTGCTTCGGATTTCATACATTACATTCTCTAATCTCTATCCTTGTCTGAAAGCGGCCCTAATACCGTAACCTTAAGCATTCCAATATTGTGTTTAAGGATATCGAAATTCCTGTGGTAAACTTCAAATAGGACTTACCTATGTTTCCAATATTATAACCGTAAATTGGACTGCAATAAATAAACACTCAATAGTCGTACCGCTTGTTGCCGGCCAACAAAAACCTAAAAACAAACTACATTAAAACTCCCATATCCCTTTTTTCAAAGCATAATAATATCTTTAACGATAATATTTATTGAAATCGTAACTTGTCCGGTTAACTTGTGAATTAGTGAATTGTGATCAACTCACAAATATAAAGTGCTTATGTGATATGTCAGCCGTAATAGTTTTTTATTGCACCAATTAAAACCATTAAAAACCACTTGCACCGGTCACGTTCTTAAAATTTATAGAGCGATATCGGCAGCTCTACTAACACCGAGCGAGCCTTTATAATTGACTTGTGACCTAAAGCACTTCACGAGTTTTCCCTAATTGAAACCGCGCGTTCACAGTATCACACACTACTTTCCGTTTTAACTTCCAACTGCTGTTTATTTCATGGTTTAATGTTGATGCTGTACCATAATTGTTAAGCTACTTATTTCTCTTTGTGTAGACCACTTTTTTGTGCAGTTATTTGGCTATCTACAATAATTGTTCTACTGCTCCACTTATTATTGAGCAAATAATCAGTTGACTTACTCTTACAATTCATTCTCAACCATATCTACATTCGTTTCGTCTGTTTTACCTATAAATAGCTTCGTTTGCCCTATTAACAATTAATTTACTTAGATCCAGGCTGGATTTATCACTTTAAGTAACGGGTACCGAACAGATCCTTTTGTTTTCCAACCAACCAATCTACACAGTCCAACTTATACGTCGTGGTCACCGCCGTCAGTGGACTTCTGAAACCAACTCCATTTAGAACACGCGTCTTATCTGAAGTTGATCACAGATGAACTATAAAAAGTACTGCAGCTTACAAAGAGGTAGTCTTTGTAAGCTGCAATACTGCATATATTAGTCAGAGAGCATCTTTGAATAACAATTACCCGATCTACGATCATTCTGAATATTAACAGTCAATCTAATTAGATCGCGTACGTAATTAATCAGTTAATCAGACAGGAATTCCGATAACTAATTACTCTTCCTATTAAGCATTGATTTTCTTACATTTCCTCATAGGGAATTTACTCACCAGCGAGTGATGTTTGGTCCTTCGGCGTAACTATTTGGGAAGTGCTGACGTACTGCTCGACCAGGCCATTCGACGAAATGAATGATGACCAGGTAAGTTCACGATTATTAAATGCTAAGACAATACCTCTAATCTCCTGTCAATTATATGATATGTTAAGCCATTTGAAAGAATCAAGAAACAATAAAAAATTTACAGTTGGGTATTTTTGTTTGGGTATACATACATAAAAACAAACACATATACGCTCGAAAAACATAACCATTATGATGCAGCCGGGTTAAAATAAAATATATTGATATAACCTAATCTAATAGGGGCGTGTGAGTTCTGTTAGGCCTTACTTACCCTTCTCAAAGTTTTGTTAAAAAAACATCTATCTAGGAACAAAAAAGATAATTACTTGCGATTTTCTTTATTTCGTTCTTTAGGCATAATCGTCATTTCTTTCGAACAAAAGGGAACTGCACAACACTGCCGTAGTTTTGTGCAATGTTGTGTTTGGCGTATTCATTAAGATTTAATTGCAAACTTTTGTTTTGACGTCTGTAACAAACTTTTACAATTACATTTTAGGGCCTCACTCGCCAGTGGCGCCAACTAGTGGGTACAAAAACCAGTAGCCCTTATTAAGTTATATGTTGTAATAAATTTATTGTAATAAATTGCGTTAAATGCCAGATATCGTTCACAGTAAATCATCAACAATGCATTGAAAAGTCTTGATTATAATATTTATATAAACAATAAACGAGTCTTAAATTCAATATAAATACTAGACTACTTTAATCGAACTCAGCTGTTTTTATCGTAGATCGTAACAGTCAGTTGCCTCGCGCGAATATTTTTAATATGCATTAAAAACTTTCAGAAGAGCGAAGCTGAAAGTAAAATCTAATTTAATCGTTTATGAAAATTGACATGGGCGAATGGTATAAATTCCACCTGAACGCCGATGTATTTTAAGAAATACTTAATGTTATAACTTAATTTTTTTCGAATAACTGCAATTGTAACAGCTTATTAAAATTAATTTTATTTAATAACTAAAAAAACTTTACTATTGCAATGCAACGTAAAACTTTATCAAGTTTTTATAAACGTAAATTTAAATATCTTATCAGAGCTTATTTTTTTATAAAACTCAGTAACTACACAATATTGTTATTAAAATATTTAATTCCTCTATGGCAAGGTTTCTGAACCAATGGTGCGTTAAAGGTTTATCTTGTTTCTTAAAAACAATAATTGTTTATTTTTTTGCCTATACATTTCAATGTATAGGCAATACTCCACGATTCCACAATTCCTATACATACTCCACGTTTTTCTTTTCGTTTTCGGGCATAACTTGCAATGCACTTTGAAATGATGGATTAAAACAATTATAGTTTTAAACGAAGCTAATAAACTCGTACTAAGAGCACTGTTTGATGTCCAGGTGGTGGCCAATGCTGGTGAGTGGCGCAACGGTAGTCGCCGCGCCCGTGTGCCCGCCGCGCCGCCGCCGCGCTGCCGCCGCGAGCTCTACGACCTGATGCACGAGTGCTGGCGCCGTGAGCCCATCCAACGTCCTCGGTTCTACGACGTACACCGCTTCCTCGATCGCATGACGTACGGCTACAAACCCCAGCTCCACCGCTAAATGACAGTTTAAGGCAAATCCCGATATTGACGCAATATGAGGATAATTGTTAAGATAATCCATCAATAATCCTAATCAATTTACGATACTTATACTTATGCTGGCAGGCTAACATCGAGCATATAAGAATATCAATCTGAGAGTATTCCTAATTGGAAGATGGTTTAAAACTCTTGCTCACCAGAATCTTATCAATCAGTAGACCAAACGATTGATCTCGGCAACATTGCATTTTCCGTTCAGTTGTCTTCAAAGGTTCATGAATTATCTTAACAACTGCCCCCATTTACTGACATTTCTATGACAACATACACTATAGATAGGCTTTTAACTGATTAGCACTCATGATTATTTAAGATCTATAACCCACATAATACATTGCCTGTCTCAGAAAGATCATAGACGAAATCTACATCTGCTAATAGAAATATTGATATAATATGAATGACATCCTACAAAATCAGGGTTCTTAACACCAGCCTGAACACGATCGTATATATCGATAATGGTACATGTATGTACGTTGCTAGAATTAAACTAACCACCTGTCACCAGGTCACAGAGGCTCCGGACATCCCAATTTTGGGAGTCCAAAAAATATTTTCCGATTGGAAAATACCAAGTACGGATCTTAGTTTCTGACTGTACCGTCAGAACATCCGCGCCTGTCGGCATCTCAAAAACGACAACTATGCATTTTCGATATTCTACTATAAAGAAACTGTTTCGGCAAACCACGATGACTAAAGTCATTTTAAAATTTATTTGCTGCTTAGAAGTATGCCATTCCCGGCGTACCGATTGAAATCGACCTGCGTTATCCGGACATGAACTGAACGTTTGGTATAATATTGCTTACCTTTCGCAGTGATGAAGGTTGACTTTTTATGGATTATACTGATATATTATACATACATTTAAAGTGACTTTACCTCTCTCGAAAGGACTCGGACTTGACTTCTACCAGACACAGACAACCGCCGATTTGTATGAATAAGCACTTTGCGTTCATTGATGTGTATTCTCTATCTTATATAACCTACTTAGCGTGAATGTTGTAGATGGCTGAAAAATAATCAGCTCCTTGTTAAAACGTTCGTCGTTTTAGGAATCGTACTGTTAATCGGCGTGTCTACACACTGGTAATCACGACTATGATTAACTCGGTGGCAATGCAGACCACGGGTTATTTTTCTTCATTAGATGTAAGACACTAGTTCTAAGACCTAGATAGTTGCCCGAGGGATCGTTGATTGTAATATCGGAAATATTTAACAGACTGTATTTGACATGTGATAAAGGAACGGGGCAGTATTAGAGCCAGTATTAAGGCATAGTTACACATATAATATTAGAATACTACCATCTTAGTGTTAAGGTGTGGAAAATATACCTGAAGGTGTATTATCCTAGGTAGCGTCTTGTTCCAACAAGCCAATTTGTCTACTCGCTAACCTATTTCTTTCAGTCTAGTCATCTTTAATAATACGAATAAAAATAGTGTCAGCGAGTACACAATTCTCGAAATATAGTTTAATCATTGTCAACTATTAATCTTAGCTCGTAGTTCAAAACGTCGATATACTCACTAATATATCGATGTTTTATAACCGACAGCGGATCTCTGAATGGCAGTTGTAAGGTAGGTAGCAACGGTATCGCGTGTATCGTGTGTACATGTGGGGAATTTAGCTAGGTAGAGTAATGAAATTAAGGATTTCGATTGCGATTCAGAGATGCTCTCGAGGCCCGGATATCTATGGATCTGTCCATATATCGTTCTCATGAACTATGTTGATAGGACATGGATATCGCGTATGTTTCTAAGCCTCTCCCCAGCGCCCTTCGCCTAGCGCTCCCACGATCTTCCACTATCACCGCCTCTACGGCAAACCCCTGACTAGGGTCACTACTTTAATATACAGTAGAATCGGGTAGGGTCCGGTAATATCCTTCCTCTTCATATTTTTGTCTTCTCTTACATGAGTTCTGATGTATATTTGAGTAGCGCTCCCCTAGTTCGTGGGCCGATCATATGTTGGAGTTACGACGACGATTAAGGAGAACCAGCTCGTACGAGAGACCGATGAGCTTTATAGATGTTAATTCATTATATGATCGGTACGCGATCTATAGTATATCCAAATCTAACTCCTATTTTTTTATCCTGTTTTAAATGTTAAGGTTGTATATTTCGGAAGGTCATAAGGATCGTCCGGGCGATATTCGCCCCCTGTGCTTCTTGTTTTCTCCTACAGGGCACGTGTAAGGTTGCGAACATGTTGCTTCCGAAAACATCAGTGAATGTACCATGCAAATAACAGATTAGCTGCTATCATTGTCAACAGTCGATCTTTCGAAAAAACTTAAAAGTGTTTTGGTACATCGTCAATGTTTTCGGACGTATCATGTCATCTAACAGCACAAGGTGGTTGAGAACCGAATTACTCGTGTAACTAGATAATTTTGAGTCATTCGTAATATGAAAATGTGTATATTGCAATTATACTTACTGTACAATAGGTTTACCTGGACTTCAACGCCGTATTACCCCCACTATCGCAAGACCCACAATTTTCACTAAACCCCGAATTTCATCGAAAACAAGCACTTTTCTACATTGTTTTGTTGAGGCAGCATGAAGCTGTCGAATATAATGAACTGACTCGCTTATACATTTCGCTTAACACCTTTTACACGTGTTTAAATGAGAAGTCACAATACTACCACTCTAGTTTTTTGTAATTACTATTAAGTACGAGGCCTAATAACCACAACTGAATGCAAAATTAGATCCGGTCGAAATTTTCGCTATAGAACTATCTATTTTCTACCTGTAAATCGATGAATCGGGGTGCTTGCTGTTCCTTCAGTACAGTTAAGGTATACTTATTATGTAATATTAATAATAGTGTTTCCCATAGTTATATCCCCGAGCTAGGGGCGAGACTAAGGAGGTGTATATTTTGCAATGAGGAGTATATAATCGAAGATGGTTATCTAGATTGAGCGGCTTATACCTACCTTCTTATAAGCATTATGCTCCCGCTACTATTCCATAAATTGAATCCCATAACAATATTTGCCTTGCTGGATACAAACGCAACTCTTTCAGAGTTACTTTAATAGCGAAGGTGGTTTACGTCGCTAATAACGTCTTCGCTTGACCAATCTGTTGGTATACAATCAACGAAACTGCTAATATCTAACATAACTGCATACGTAGTTATATTGTTGATATTCTCCAGCAAACATCAATTCACTGGACAGATACCTCTTACAAGGTGCACTATCTGTCGCTGGACATTTCGCTCCAACTCACTTGTAGTTCAATTGCTGTTATGTACTGAGAATCTCTATATTGGAGATCATGTTATAACATATGAGTCTATTCAAACACATGTTGATGAGATAAATGTGAATGCCAGGTTTCATACT
Organism: Cecropterus confusis; assembly: GCA_018251515.1. Taxonomy (NCBI): domain Eukaryota; kingdom Metazoa; phylum Arthropoda; class Insecta; order Lepidoptera; family Hesperiidae; genus Cecropterus; species Cecropterus confusis. The sequence goes on along the minus strand of DWTU01001800.1, from coordinate 5,570 downwards.
TCTACGGTGAATTGATGTTTTAACATCGATGGGGATAAAAAAGTGGAATAATAATACGGAAAGCTTGCTGTATTCCATCAATTTATCTAGTCATTCTGTACCTCGGCATGTAAATGTGCGCTTATACGCTTATTCTTATTAGTTTATATCTTTAATGTAAGTTATCGAGTAAGTTTTTTTTGTTTTATATTATATATAATTGTTTTAAACCTACGTGGAAATTCTCGTAGCAAGCAATACAATACTAGGTAGGAGAAACGCAGTAATAAATACAGTAGTATCGCTTCATATAATGCTATATTGTTTCTAGACGAATCAAAAAGGAGGAGGTTCTATAATCAACTATATATAATTTATCTCACATTGGGTGCAAGTCTTAATAGTGGCAATTGAGAAATGGTCCTGTTTCATTTAATATAAGGTTATATTACTGTTTTTTAACTGTGTTTCTATTAGTCGTAAGTAACTAGTATATAATGTTATCAATAGTTGTGTACCTACCTACATTGGATCATAGCGATATAGACATTCAAATAGGGAACTAACATCAATCCAACACTTGCGGATACCCTCACACCCCTGCAATCCGTAATGGAAACATTTTTATCAGTTTTGAGCGAATGTTCCATTTCATCAACGTTATCGTATAAAATCCAAAAAAACGGGGAATCAGAATTTTAGGTTGACTGCTCATTGGCTACTCTTCTTTGAGCAACTGTGTGTAACGCGAATTGGCAGTCATGTTAAGTTTGGGTACACTTCTGTCTATCTGCTCAGCGTCTATTTAATTGCCTATGTAAGAGAGACTTAAACTAGTAGGCAATGTGCGGTTAACCTTAGGCCCCTAAAATGAGCTAAGACTATTCGAGAATAAATATTAATTCACTCGTTTTACCCCAAAATTAGGTAGGTACCTACTTATGATACGGTAGGATAATACACTCCCATAATAAATCATTAAGCATGTATCCATTAAAGGTAATTTCTCTAGTAGACGAGTATTTTATCCGTAAGCAAGTTACTCCGACTTAGCTGTAAGCGACATTATTAAACTTTTATTTGTATTAATATGATTAGTGATATGTTGGTTTAGATTATTGAGTTTATAATTGTATATTTATTGATGTTAAGTTTTTCGATCGTAATTAAATTGCGCTTATATTACATATATGTTTATAATATGTATATATGTACCTGCTTATGCTTAATGCCACAGCGCACACATGCGCCGGTCGGGAAAACAAAATACACCTCTCTACCACCCCTAGCTCGCAAAACAGTCCCCCATAATATAATCAATTGTAACCATTTAATTATTAAAAGAAAACAGGTAAGCTAAGGAACCCTAGATTAAGATCCCTGCAAGAATGCATTTCATTTTATAGAGTTAAGTTACTATACCTAATATTAATTATTGTATTTATTGTAACTTGAAGTTTTAATTGTGGGTTGTGTACAACGAATGTTATAACAAGTTTTCGTAACATAAACTTGACTTTTCCTTATTAATATGATATTCGTGTAGTAGATATTTAGAAACTGGAAATCGGTGTAAGCTTTCATATAAGCTTCTTCGTGACTATCTTTCGAGACTTCGTGTATTAACTCTACTATCCAGTTTTTGAATATCGATATAATTACGATGATTAATTAATTGTACTTAATGTTTGGTGTTGTGTTACTCTACGCTATAGCTACGTAGCGTATTGAGAATACGTTATTTCTTGACGGCTTCAGCACGACGTGCATAAACCTAATATTTGTTCATACATTGACATGTGCAGTCACATACTATTTTAATTCAATTTCTGTAAGACGTAACTTCTTAACTTAATGTAGCATAATGAATCTTATGTCCCGAGCTAACTGTTTACTCGAAGGTGCCATCGGCCACCCAAATGATCATTTCATTGTAACTTGCACACTGACACCTCGTTTAAATAACCTTAAAATGGAAAACTATACGTATTTCAATGTCCGAGTAAACTACATAGGCTCGGATATGTATCATGACATCATATCATCATAATTGTTCTGACGTGTCCATATTTCATGTATACTCGTATGTACCATGTTAAAAGTTATTAACTCATTGTAACTATTAATTCTTTACTGATCTGTTGAAATATAAGTAGACTAAATGGAGTCATTAAATTAGGCGTACATTTCGAGTTGCAGTCGAAAAGTAAATTTCTGAAGTCGGTTTTCGATGATGAAGTTGCCTTCGACTCCATTGTAAAGTGGTGGGACCAATGATAGACGCGGACATTGTTAAACCTCGTGTTCACTGGACATTGACTGTTTAAGATTTTAATGTAAGTCCTACAATAACTACTCGGTTATTGCAAGCACCCGCCGCACACTACTTACAACAAGCGTGGAAGGCAGTCAATGTATACTATTCGTGTTGAAGAATTCGTGTTGACAATATTCAAATGTAAAGATGCGTAGAGCGGCTCAGTCGGTCAAACTTTATTGACCGTTCGATGACCGCGTTGAGACAAAATTATAAATTAACTAATTCTATAATCTTGGAAATCTGAACTAAATACTACGATTTAATCGTTTAAAATTGGAGCTCAATTTTGAATAAAATTAAGTAACGAACGTACAGTCTTATTATGCTTAATATCATGATCAGATAACGTCAAAACATAATCGAAAACAAACTGTGTGATGAGATGCTACATCCTACATCATTTATTTCAATACTTTAGTACACAAGAACTTGAGAATTGAGAATGAGCTGCTTATCTACTTACTATTAGAAATTAAATATTTCACCCGATCTCTAAGTTAACTATAAGTACTATATTTTAACACAGGTCTTTTGTATTTTATCGTCTATGTTATTTGTATTTAAGTATTTAAGGTTTAAGGTTGTAAATGGAAAATTAGATCACACTCGAAAAGGGGTCATCTATCAGGAGAATAAAAGAATTTAAAACATGATCCATTAGTTATCAAAATTGCAAGAAATGTCTACTCTGCACTTTAGATTTTAGCTCAGTAACAATTTTGTGACGAGATCTCATGGATGGCCTCAAAATATCATTCCTTCAAAACATATCCTACTTCCCTTAGGTTCACTATTTCTTCCAATAGAGTTTTAAACATATATTTTTATTCTATCGTTTATTGATGAATACTTAGTATCAAATTCTATTAAATTGACATTTACGAACATTTTAATATTATTGATGTATCTATTCGATATTTATTTAGAGTTATACTTTAAACAAGTGTCAAACGACGGTCCAGCATTGTAAATTCCTGTTTTAGTTAAGCAACTTCGCCTTATTTAATGTAACGCATGCTATCAATATTGATTTCAACGCTCATTTCATGGTCGAAAGTACAATGAACGTATTGCAGTATTAATTTCGCAATTTTTATTCCAGTTACCAAAATATTTGAGTTTATATCGGCTCTTAATAAAAAGGTATAGTGCGAAAGTGCGACCTAATAAAACTTGGAATGCATGAAACTGCACGTACTATGCATAATTTACCTTTGAAGGAGACCCAGATGATTAGTTTCGTTCGAATACCAACAGATCGTATTCGGCTTTTAAAATATAGATAGCATGTTTCCTCATAATGTATTCACTATTGTGTCACTACTCACTCTATAAATGAAATCAATTCTGTAGGTACATTATGAATAAATATGAAAGACTTTTAGGCAAAATGCCTCCTTTTTATGTAATTTTAAATGTTAAATAAATGTTGATTAACATATCAAAAATATTGTTGTTTTATTTTAAGATATTACATTCCCATACCCCTGCAGGTTAAGTAATTGAAAGGACATATTGCAGGATGTGGTTTAGTATTCGAATCTCATTCATACGACTAATATAAATGAATAAGCATCAAACAAAAAAATCATTTTAAAGGATTGAAATTATAATAGAATATATAATATTATAGTCCATATGCGGGAGAAATCATTAAATCAATCCATTCTAATAAAAGTTATTGCAATTTCAAGTAATATTTTTCATCAGCGCAGCAAATCAGAAAAATAATTAAAAAGTGATATTAATATAAATAAAATGGTATGAAAATTACTATTATTATTATTATTGAATTTACTAATTTATTATTATTTTTTTTTTAATTATTTATTTTATAATTAAAAAGTGATATTAATATAAATAAAATGGTATGAAAATTACTATTATTATTATTAATGAATTTATTAATTTATGATTATTATTTATTTATTATTTATTTTAAAATTAAAAAGTGATATTAATATAAATAAAATGGTATTAAAATTACTATTATTATTAATGAATTTATTAATTTTACCAACTTAGCCTGCGTCCCTCGTTTAACATAACACATGATATATTAAAATTGCATTTGTTCTTCAGATGAGATGTCAAAAAACAGATTTGTAGAACAAGAACTTAATTATAAACAAAGACTTATACTAAGTAATTTTCATTAAAATCAAACACATATTATGCATTCATGAGTATATATTTATTTACTAATGTTACAGATTTCAAACGTCATGTAAATTTTCTTTAAAAATACAGGTACATAAAATAACAATCACTAATCTACTTTATGCGTTAATTCTTTTACGCAAATCATGCTACACTATATTAATATTCAAATCAGGATAATTACCTAATGTTTGTATTCTGGGTGCCAGATATCGGTATTTGTATGTATATAATCCTTCTCCTTCTCAGAGACTCATTCCCAACTTTGGGACCTTTTTACAACATGCAAATTCCGACAACCGGCACATTTATTTAATATATAGATAGGTTAAATATGCGTGGATTACATTCGTACACTCCAATTACATCTCACACATTGTAAAATGATAGGTTTACATTAATAAACAGTTAAAAAAATTAAAGAAGGTTGAACATTAAATCTCTGTCTTAAAACAACAAAAATATGAACAAATAATTTACAAGTAAATTAAAACTTCATAATAGGTATATCAAAAATTGTGCTTTTTCAGTGCTACTTTTACAAGTGCAACGTAAAGTAGGCCCGACGGCAGAAAATGTCAATAAAAAATATATATCTTTTCGCCTAAAATACTTATATACCTATTCTAGTATAGTTGTAACAGTGTCTACGAGATGTTCTTGAAACAAGTAGGGGTATTTTAAAGGATTTTTTGAAAACTTTCCTTTAATATGTTGTTACGTTGTTTGCTTGCTTGATGGATAGTGCGAGCTTCACGGATAAAATTACAAGCGATACTTTCGCAATGTCAGTTTGCAGTATAAATTTGACATACTTTAATATTACATTTGTTGAATAAAAATAAAAATATGAATAATGAATATAAAAAGAATTATAGTCTAAATACGTTAAAGATTAACTAGATTCATCGTAAAGGTTTTTATGTCAGCTGAACCGCAGGCGGAAAATAAAAAAGTAGATTCGAACTAGAGCAAAACTTCGTATCCTGTGCTGCAGTATACAGGACAAATAAAATTAGAAGATTACTTAAACCTGTCACGAACCTAATGAGAAACGACGTACCTGATCCGGAGCCCTAAATGCTCTTAATATTCGACATGTCATTCTTTA
>DWTU01001799.1:0-12541 GCA_018251515.1 Cecropterus confusis | reverse complement strand
TTTAACTTAAAATTGATGAATTTTGTATTGTGTAGTAATTGCAGAGTGGAGATACGTTGTATTATTATGCAATACGTCGGACGCCTAAATTTAAATCGTATTTTTGATGAACCGTGTAATTTAATAATCTTCAAATTATCTGAAATAGTTCGGGGTTTTATCGAAATGATTGATTTAGTCTGGTTAAAGTATAGTTCTATGTATATTATTCTATGTATCTCTGGTACACTCCGAGACACGTTATAGATAGACGCGCCTCAAAAACACAGTATAAATATTAGTGCTAAAAATAAATTTATTTATTCTTGTACTGTGAAAGATTCTGCCTGCCTTTTAATTGATTTTTTTTTTAATTTAAGACTATCGATGATTTTAATAAACGTCTGCTATGTGGAAGTTCATTTAATCCTTTATTTTTTACAGAGGCAAAATGCCAAGATCCTGGAAATTCGTATTGATCTCTTTATGGGAATTATATTGTTTTCCCTGCAGATAAATATCTAAGTTATCGAAAAAAATATTATAATAGGAGGCTATTAACGGAGATAAATCCAGTAGATGGGCTGCAGCGTCTTCCAGTGTAAGATTTACACCTAATGCGGTCGCCCAAACGCACGATAGGCATGGTGATCTTAGAGAAACCCAATTAGGGTAGCCTGGATAAAGTCGACATTAAAAGGCCAATTCATGGAAAAACGATAAAAAGGAATTTCATAATCGGAAGTAGCAACGAAGCTTGTAGACCACGTACCGTTCGACAAATGTAATGAAGAACAGGAGTTCTATTAGAACTCTAACACTAATACGTTTCTATCCATGATGCTGGAGATATCTCTTCCCCCCCCCCCTAAAATGCAAATTTAAGGCAGATTTTCTTTGTTCTCAATCAACATTAAGTCCAGGAAACAGTTACACTGATGCCACAAATAGGCTGAAGACAAACAGGCGAACATCACAATCATAATTTAAATAAGTCGAGCACAACCTCGTCTAAATAACACTAAGGGTGCCATTAAGCACACAAAGATTTACACCTTAAATGAAAATAATTTCATTTTAAATGAAAATAATTACTAATATATTTTAATATGTTACTCACATAGATCGTGGTCACGGAGAAACTTCAGAACTTTAAAAAATGTTTCGCCGTGATCACAATCCATGGAACTTTTTGTCGAAATGTCGGTACGAAATACAAAAACTGAATAAAGTGAGTACCAGTAACACAATAATATGTATTTCCGCGATAATATAAGTTTTAAATCACGTACAGATATCATATTGAAACAAGTAATGGCCCGATGACAAATTTCGATTACGTCGTTGACATTCACACGTATAAGTGCTCTACTATGGTCGGTAGAGATGGCCGGCGGATGCTTTGTTCCTATCGATCTGGATATAGATATTTCTTCGTTCCTGTCACTCAAAGTTTTAGTCGGTTTTTGTGTATTGTCTGCCGTCTCGACGTTGTAGGCAAGTGAAGAAATTAGGCATAGTGTGATATGTCTTAAAGGTTAAGGAGGTTGGAGGTGTCGGTGGCAGTAAACTTTAGCTTATGTTTTAAGCTTCAACTAAGTTAATTCGCTCGTTTTAAGGTTTTACTAATGTTTGATTTAAATCTTGTTTATTTAATTTGTTATAAAAAATGGACATAACGGAGTTTGTTGCTTATTAGCTTTTAAATCTGTGTCTCATCGACTAACTAACCTTAATGCGCTTACTAGTTTAATAATAATACAAACTTAAAATTTCAATAAACTACTTCAATACCAATTTGTAGAATTTTTGCTTGCGTACCTTTTCGTTTCTCATATTTCATACATTTTATGAAAGTTTTATAACAATAATGAGCAACATGACTATAATTTCAGTATCTCATTTTGTATAAGTTCGGTTCTCAAAAAGTCCAAAATTTTTACGTTGACTGAAGTAAACTTAGAAAATTACATTGAATTAGCATTTATCAGTGTGAAGACGTGATATATCATGATCTTGCGGCATCGGTGGATTATAAAATAACTTAACATTCGACGGACGATATAGACGGATCTCAAGACGCCTGAAATTTTCAGGTTGACTGCAGCAAACTTCAATAATTACATAGATATCATTAATTAGTATAAAGACTTACCTTTCGGTACCGGTATGTATGCTACCATATATTATACCTTAACATAGATGGTTCTCAAAATGCCTGAAATATTCTATGACTGCAGCAAAGTTCAATAATTACAGAGATAGCATTAACCTGTGTAAAGACGTGAGATATCACGATCTTCCGACACCGGTAGATATGTTTCATGATTCTGTATTGTACCTTTGTGTTGAATAGCTTTGTAAACACTACACATAATAGGCACTTACTGTTAAAGTATAATGAACTTAAAGATTCTATTACAAGATTTTAGGTATGGAATCATGTTCAAATCGTCCAAACAAAAGCACTGATCGACTTTGGTATTGTTTTCTTTAAAGTTCAAGGAGCTACAGCTCTTTGTGGTTCAATTTCAGAAGCTCCCGAAGTTTAACAGCAGTGTTTTGCGCTGCTGTGTTCTGGTCTGAAGGGTGTGGTAAGGGACTTTGTCTAAGGAAACCTACTTTAGTTGTTGGAAACAGTTAAAAGGTGTTTATCGTTAAGTACCAGTAGATTCATTGTTAGTCGCAGATTTAAAATTCTATTTGATTTAGACTTAGCACATAATATAAAGTACATATGTTATTAATTCGTTTTAATCATGATATCATTCAATTAATTATCCATTTATGTAGAAAACCTTATACCTATTTTATCAAAGTAGAGCTCTTTGTAGTAGTTTCCAGAAGCCCCACCGCCACATCTACTTCTGCCTAATAACAGCAGTTTTATGCGCTGCTGTGTTCTGGTCTAAAGGGTGTGGTAAACGAGACATACTTTTTCGAGGCATTCCATCTTAGTCCTCAGGGGTAGCAACGCAGCTACGGAAAATCTCAGGCAAGACTCTGATCTTATGTGGGGTTGATTACAAACTTCCATGAGTGGCAGTAACCAATTACTATCAAGTGGACGGCCTAATCATTTGCTTCCATTCAATTCACTTCCATATTATAAAATAAAGTGATTACAGCTCTCTATGCACTTCCTATCAACCTGAGATAAAGACAGTGCTGTTCATCCCATGAATTTTGTTACTCAGTCCACTCCTACGACATCCACTGGAAGAGGGGCATTGGTACACAAAAAAATTCACGCCTCAAAACTCAGATTTACTTCTAATTATGGTTGGCACAAGATTTACAGAGTACTGCAATGCTTCACATAGTAGTACTCTGTAAATCCTTTTATTAATTTATAAGAATATAGTGTGGGTTAACTACCATATAATATATTTAATTTCTGATACGATTACACCAAAAGAAGCTCTGAAAACTAATAAAACAATAATGATAAGAAAACAACTGGAATAACTTGTTATTAAAATATAAAGCTGAATCCGAAATAACTTAAAGATCGTGCCTACTTAAAAAAAAAGAGAAAGACCGCCAAACTCCAGGAGCGGTCTATTAATAATCTGTTGCGATTACAGAGCGTTTCCATTTTTAAAAGTGCAAAGTGCCAGTAACCGGGAGTTCTTTTTAATTTCAATAGTGGGGTCGCTCAAGGTCGCCCTCCGAGGGGACAGTTTTACGATCAGCTGACTTCGCGCCCGTACTTTTTACGAAGGCTACTTTTAATATAGCCAGTAACATTTATTTTCAAGCTTTCATAGGGTGAAGTTTGGTTGAGGAATTATTAATATGTTAATAATAATTACCTTATAAATTATTGTTATATTAATTAAATCAATCGGATTAAACAGTTTTACAAAGTTACGTTACTTCATAGAACGTGCGTAAGTATATCACAGATAATGTTACGACAATGTCGTTTATTTTCTAATTTTTATGTTTATCTGTATCAGAAATAGCCTAGGTGTTTTGATTTTTTGATTTAAGAGAACAAAGAAGTAGAAGAGATGTAACCTTAATTACTTCTACAAATTATTATTAAATTATATGCAACGAATTCGTTATACAATCATATAAATAAGATGCAATCTTACATTTTAGACTCCTAACCAACCAAACTCCAGCCAACAAACTTATCTCTGGAAGATAAAGAAACCGTTCGTTTTTTGAAATTCAAACAATTTTTTAAAGGTCGCAGTGTCCGATAATCAGCCGCGGGAGGGCGGTCATCCCTTATCTCAAGCGAGGGGCGCGTGGGGCAGGTCCGCCGGCCGCCGGCTATTGACATTGTATTTTCAAATTTACCCACTTTTCCCTATTGTCCGCAACTTTTTACGCGGGTCGACGACCGCCCAGTGGCCAGATGTTGCGTAATACGTATTGTTTTTTGTTATGGGGATTTTATTTTTAATACAAGTGCAATTGTTTTAAGGCTTGTGTTGAACCGCAATGTCCTTATGTGATTATGATCTACGAAAAGTCGTGGGTTGCCTAAAAATATTATTTGCCCTTGCTTTGAAATCTATCTAAGTGATGCCTCATTCAGCGAAAACTGCGCGGTGGTCACGCATATAACGAAGCTTCGGGATTTCGAACCCAATGCACTGGTCAACACCAGTGCATTGGGTTCGAAATGCCGAAGCTCCGAAATCCCTTATTGTCCAACAGGCTCACCTCAGAGGAAGTAGCTCCAACAATCCTTGCAATACAAAACGACAAGTTCAGACCAATCTAGGTTATATTTTGTTACAGGCGCCACAGGTAATGTATATTTAAGTATGTATAGGAATTGCTTGCCGTTTTAAATATTTATTCATAGGAACAATTTCATCATACGTGCCGCTTGTATCAACCCGATCTTGCTTGTCGAGGGAGTTGATACCAAGAATATACATAGATAAACAATAACAATAAACGGAATGCTTACTGAAGCACCCACTGGTTAAAATATTGTGCTCGGTTATATAGGTTATCAATTCCATTACGAATGGTGTATAATAGAATATTCTCTATTGAACATTCTAAATATATAAAATCATAACAATAATAATATACAATGTTTTACCAGGTGGTAGAACCAATGTAGTTCGACTGTGAAGGTACCACCGTCACACCTATTTCTAGCGTGAAGCAGTTCTTGCGTTTCGTTGGAAGGGTGTGGTTGCCGGCTCACATATACATGAGGCGATCATCTTAGTCCTCAGGAGTAGCAACGCATCTGTGATCAACTTCAGATGAGACCCCTGTTCTATATGAAGTTGCTTGCAGATGTCCACGGGCGGCAGTTACCACTTACCATCAGGTGGACTGCATGCTCGTTTGCTACTCCGACCAATAAAAAAAAAAACTGTAGATCTGTCGTATACAATAGACGGTACACAAAAACAATTTTCAATATTTAACAAAATTAACAGCATTACTATAATGGGACTAATGTTACATTGATTTTCTTGTTATAAAGTTGGAAAAACAAACCAACTCATACAGACAATTACATATTACCTATCTATTCCTAGAATTACAAAAACCTAGCTATACATTACGTAAAATATTAAAATCGAACACGCAATGACGTAAGTATACAATTCGTAACGGCGACCAAGAATCCATATCTTTTAACATTCAAACATGGCGGCTGAATGTTCGAGTTTATCAATCGAGTCTGCTCCCGAAAGCCGAAAAAACTTCAATTCATAAACGATCTCATAGCGGCGCGAGCAAGGATGAGTCGTGGCTATGAAAGAAGCGTATATTTAATGAATAAAGTAATAAGTGATTTTCAGTATTATCATAGGTAGCGGTGTGACTGAATGGTTGAAACTCTCGAACGTCCGAAGTTCGAATCCCCGGCACACACCATTGACTTTTCTAAAATTATTTGCGTCTCAGAAATTGATTGTCACTGCTATACGGCGAAGGAAAACTTCGCGAGGAAACCTACACGCCTGAGATTTTAAAAAGTTCTCAAAGGAATGTAAGTCTACCAATTAGCACTTGCCCGGTTCGGTGAACTATGGACTGAAACTCTCTGAAATTGATAGAATACCCACATAGAGTAACATGCCCAGCAGTTGGACACTTATCGGTCGATAACATTAACATAGGAGGACCTAAAGTGGGAGTACAGCAGTGGCGGTCGGCAAATACATAGACACCTAAATTCATCGAGAACAAACAAAAGAAGTGGATTGAAAAGGGCCAATCGCGTACTCGAAAAAGGTTTCGATTTCTGACTATTATTTATTGAAAATATCTATTTCTTCGTATTAGAATTACGCCATAAATAACATAATAAGTTTTATAAATTATTTCCAATACAGTATTTTTAAGTATAAGTTGGGACAAGCATTCTTTGGAAATTCCTATGGAACACTTTTCATAACTATTTTCGAGCGATCGTACGTCATACAGAATATTAGTATGGGATTAATATTCTGTATGACGTTAAACGCGGTCAGGAGTTGAAAGAAGTCATCCTGTCTACTAGCTAGTGACTAAATTTCGTGCCCTGTTTTGTTTCAAGTAGTATTACTTTCTTCGCGCGGATATTATAGTAGCAAATTAAGGGACAAATCCAGGAGATGGGCATTAATACGCATACCAGGTACGGTGACTATTGGCGAAAAAGGCCCACTACGGGAAGGTTAAGCCTTGCAAAGACTTTTGGGTTGACCATATTTCGCATGCGCTTTAATTAGGTTTACGAATATTAGATTTTTAGTTAAAGTGTCGGCTTATTGTTATATTGGCTAGGGTAATAGGTTTTTAGAGAAATAATTGGCGGTGTAAAGACATGCAACATGGGTTGCCCACTAAATGTTATTCCTTCCTTCACCAATTGGAGCAGGATGGTGGAATATGCTTAAGGACTTCCCCATTTGTGAATATTAGTTGTGCCATCCATTTGAGATAGAAATTCGAATCCCAGACACACTACGCTGTTATGCATATTACAATAGGTTGATAATTACCATAACATGATGACCAGTTTGCAGGTTTTATTTCTATTTCCACATGGTAACTAATGGTAATGTTTTTTTAAATTTTTAATTGGGGTCCTCGTTCATGCGTAAAAGTCTTATTAATATCGGTTAAGTCAACAAAAACTACAAAGTATAAACAAACATAATAAAGGGATTCCATATTTTAGCATATTATAGGTATAATTTCAATGTCCATCTAGTACATGAGGCCAGCACCCACATGAATGGACTGTATGCATTCAGAAATACTGTTATTCTACATCACTGCTCTTGCTTTAAACTAACCGCCAGTTTCGAAGCCTCGTCCAACAGAGGCCAATGTCCACCTCCATTGATTCGGCTTTCTTTAAGAAATCACGTTGGCCGCCGGAAGACGATTCGTCGCGCACCACACCGACCAGAACGTTCAACTAACACTCACCATTCACACCTACAGGCATAACACACGAAAACCAACTCAATTTGATCTCAACTAAATTGCTTTTTACGTGCCTCGTCTCAATTTGACAGTCTGTGAGTTGTTATAGAAATTAAACCTATGGTTCTACAGTTTAATGTTTCGATTGCAATGAGAGGGTAATGTCTTCGAGTGTTTCCAATGCTTCGTTCCTTCACGCCCGAATGCAGGGGTGTAAACGCACAGTCATCGACAGATGCGTTACGCCCGGATAGATGTGATCCACTGTTTCTAATCCTCGTTTCTGGTTTAAGGTTGACCGGTCTAATTGGAAATTAAATGTACGCCTTAGGTTTGTGTTATCGAAGCTTGTTAGTCATGTTGATATTATAGTGTTTAGTACATGTGTTGTTTCCTGCAGTCTTCGTCACATTTTTATAATTTTATTAAAAATAAATAATTTTAGCGTGAATCAGCTCCTGTCTTTCGGTGGAAAGGTGTGGTTGCTGGCTCATTTTGATATGAGGCGACCATATTAGTGTTCGGAAATAGTAAAACATCGGTAATCGACTTCAGATAGAATCACTGTTCTGTATGAAGCAGCTTATAAGTGGTTACTTACCATCAGGCGGACTGCATGCTCGTTTGTTACTTCAATCTGATAAGAAAGATTACAAGGCTTTATTATGACATTGATACATTAACTCTCATTTTAATTATTAATACATTTGGTTATAAATACGTTTAACTATTTATGATTTTCTGTTGTACACCGGTTTGCAAGTTTTGGTTCCATTTATCATACACGTTATGATTGTTGTAGATATCCAGATTATAACTGACATGATTGGTGACAAATGTAATCACGAAAGTGATTAATTGTTTTAGTAATTCATTGAAAGTCACTGGCAATATTTATTATATTGTTCTATATAAAATATAGACATATTTAATAGTGGAGATATTATTTTGCGTAAGTAGTGTTCGCGTTGAATTCTTTCACATGTGCATTTGGTTCTACGCATGCGTGTAGCGTGTAGCTGCGTGTGCGCATCTACGGTGCTACGAGGTCAAATCCAATCAGTTAATTATCACGTAAAGAAGAATAATTTGTGTATGACAAAAAAAACTGAAGAAATTTGATTAGTTAGATTTAAATTTAAAAACAATAATTTTCGTTGAATATTTATACGCCTTCGTAATTGAAGGGGAATGAATTTATCATAAACAACATTCAGGCGAAGTATACAAAGAAATGCAAGTGTTAATATTTCATTCTAAAAAGGAAATATCCGCAAACAATTTACAAATACCTCTCCACAAAAACTACACGCGGAAAAACCTTTTGTGTCCCCCACGGATTCCCCGTCGAGTTCATTACACATCAACAGCGAACACCAATCAAGCTTTCATTAGTCGCTCGCGAAACAATCAATATTCATATCCCATGCGAAATCTTCATAACGCGCAGTGTGGACGGAAGAAAAAAAACTGATAAATGATCCGGAGACTGCGCCGCATTTGCAAAACGAAATTAAAAAGAACAAGCCATATCACTTAGCGCACACAGCAGCGCGGTTTTTATTAAAAAATTCTACATATCTCGCGCGTCTTCAGTGCCTTTATCTTAACCCCCCCGCCCCCACGAAGAGAGACGGCGAATAAAAAATGCCCTCGAAAGAAAGGGACCATAGAATACGAAAATTATAATTGCCAACTGTACGTAAATTAACACCGTGGATTTGGAACTTTTGTCTCGTTCTCTCTCGGATGATGGCTATCGGGGTACGTGTGAGGGAGACGGGTCGTGTTTGGGTGTGTGCCCTGGAATGATTTACATGCATGCTCACAAACACAATAATGGACAGAGGCGCGGAAAATCGAAGGAAGCGATGCGACGATCGGTTTCCCGATTTGATTTATGCGCTAGTTGCATTTCGGGACGGATAGCGCTCGGATGCATAATGGATATGAAACTCGAACAATCCGGATCTCTTATTGAATCTGAACACTACTCCGAGGTATTCTTGGCTTCGACTCGGCTATTAATATTCCTTCCTTTACCTCATAGTACGTTATAGTTGGTAGGTAAGTAACAAAAATGACATTTAGCTTGGTTTGATGTCAAATATTATAAGTCTAGCATTTATATGAGCCGTTCCATTTAAAGGTATGTAAATCTTTTATCATTATCATGTAATTGAGCACTGATAGCCAAATGGTTGAAACTCGACCTCTCAATCGATGGCCCTAGGTTCGAAGCCCAGGCATGCCCACTTTTTTCAAAAATTATGTGCGTATTAAAAGTTAATTATCACCGCTTTACGGCGAAGGAAAACATCGTAAGGAAACCTACACTCCTGAGAGTTCTACAAAAAGTACTCAAAGGTTTGTGAAGTCTCCCAACTGCATTTGGTCAGCGCCGTGGACTATGGCTTGAGATCTGAGAGAAGACCCGTGCCCAGCAGTGGGACAATAATGGGTTGTCGGTAAATCTTTTATCATATTTGGAGTGGCTCAAATGCCCATGAGTCGCAGTTAATAGCAATAAGCCCATCAATTTTACTTTGATTTGATGGTCTGTGAGACATCACAATGTAGATGCTCAAAGTTAATTTTGGATGGGACTGTTAAATATTTTACAGGCGTATATTTTTGAAAATAATAATAACATATGTAATGTATAGTAATTATAGTAATATTATAACTGTGCTTGCGTAAATTTCGTTATCTATTTACGAGTATGATTTTGCAACAATGAAAGACCAGTCGGAAAATTACGAGGGGTGGGGTACTTTTCAGTGCGCGATATTTTGTATGAATTAATTTAAAGGGATTATAAAAATATTCACATTCTGTCGTATAATAGTGATGGATTTTATTGAAGTGACTAAGGAAGTTAATTGATTGATTAATTTAAGTTAACTTGGAAAGACAGTTTATACTGATGTGTGTGTTGTTTTAAACAAATATTAAAATAATAATAATACAAGAGTTTAGTGGTCACTACCGTCTTTGTACATCTATTAGGTTACATATATACATATATAGATACATAGATAGACATATATAGATATACGCGGAAGATCAGCGCTTGTTAGAATGCTGAGAAGTATCCAATTCGTGACGTTTCGAACTCTCTTTTACTGTAAATATTGTATTCATGTGTAATAACTAAATGTGTGTAAACAGAACGAATAAATCGCATGCTTATTGGAATACCGACTTAACTCAAAATAGACGATTTTTGGGAAATCGCAAAAGAAGATCTTGCAATGAGGCCTTTTCGTACTTGTTGATGAATAAAATTAAAACTAAATTATTAATTAATTATAAATGCTACTATTTTGGAAAAGGTAGACGGTAGGTGGCGCAATCAGAAGCCTGTGTCTGTACGTAACTAAATTTGAACTTATCTCTTAATGGGTCAGTGTTCCATTAAGCATGCGAAATGATTATTTATATAATAAATTTCTACGAAAATCGAATCGTATCCGAAATCTCTCAAACATACGTTCCTGGTATAAAATTGACGATATTTTCATTTAGTGTCTGTAATATATAAAACTTGTTATGGAGGTGGTTTTATCGGGATGGAACTCGGAATCGATGTTTATAAAATATGGTTTGTCGCGGTCCGAATCGGTACCGGAGTTTAAATCGGAATCGAAAGAAGTCACAAAGAGACAAGTGTTAAGATTATAAAGGACAGAATTATAATAAGATAAAGTACAAATCTATTTAATTTCAGTTCTAAAATATTACTTCTACCTTGTTGTTAAAAAAATTGCGGTCACCGGTCACGTTGTTCCTGTCACGCTTTTATCGATCTCCGATTATAACTTCCGATTTAATAATGTCGAAGTCGAAGTTCTAATATCAATCGGAAGTTACGAATTTTCGAAATAGGAGCTAAACTTTCACAAAAACTTTAGACTCCATTTAAATCCAATACATAAATTGTTAATAATAATCTACGTGAGCAATTTCCCTATTGTAAATGTATGGATATGATTTTTGGAAAGCCGTTTAGCAATAAACGGTCAGTAACACTTAATAATACACACAGTAATACTTAATGCTCCTGCCATAGAGGATACCTGGTAGATACTATCTGGATTGATGACAGCTGTCCATAAGTTGCAGTGACCGTTTAATGTAGGACGAATATTTTGTTACTTCGTTACGTAAACGAATGAAAAAAATAATCGGAAGGATGGAGAAACATCAGATTCAAAAAATGGCCACGTATACACACCGATTGAAATCAAAAACCAAAGTGCTCGCACGAGTTTTTATCACCACGTTTTTGTAATAAGGCCTTAATAATCGTATCTAGGTTTCTTAGTGCCTCTTGCTACAATATTAAAATGACATCGACTGTTTCAAAAAAATAAACTAGCGTACACTTTTTTTCGGGGCGATTTCGTTTGAGTGGAGTAACGACCGACCTTGAAGTGGGATGCAGAGGTAATCTTTGATTCTATTGTGATATATCTTTAAACTGGACGGCTTAAAATCTGTTTTACAATACCTCCAGTCGCCTGAAGATGTTTCTGTTCTGTTTTTCTAAGCTGACGTAGACTTCGGACCTTGCGCGATTTGGTGTGAGTTCTTGCGCTTTTTGCTGATACGATTCCAAAAAATCGTTTATCTTACTTATTTTAGTGAGTTTTGAAGGTGGTAGGATTTTTCATGGTTCGAGTATGGCCCACGACCGTATCTTTCCTTATGACAACAGTGTTCTCCGGTATGCAGGATATAGTAAAGTAAAGAAAGCATTGAACTTGAATAAGCAAACTACGAGAATAAACGAACCTGTCATCAACTGAAGACCTCCTGTCCTATTGGAGTATATTAAGTGAGCTGAGGCTTCCATTATATTTATGTTATATAAGGGAACCCTTTTACTAATCCCGTAAAATATATACAAATTATTTTATTAAAATAAATATGCAGAAAATATATTGAATGATATTTAATCAATGAATAAAAATTGTTTCAAAATTAGTGCTCTCTTCTTGTTTCGAATCCGGAGACAATACCGACACATCTATTACCTGACAGCGTCAGAAGGAGGTAATGCAGGTAATGTTTTTCGAGCGTATGTATGTATGTTTGTTTGTATGTATGTCCATTTCTGTGGCACGCACTACAGCGTAAACGGCTTGAC
>DWTU01001798.1:0-12544 GCA_018251515.1 Cecropterus confusis | reverse complement strand
ACGAATACACAAACACCCAGACCCAGAACAGAAATCTAAATTAATCATTCAGATGTCTGTCCGGCCGGGGATCGAACCCGGGACCCACTGCGCGCCAGACCGGTATGGCGACCGTTCCACCACGTGGGTCGACACCATACCGGTCGTCTATTAATCTTAAAGGTTACTATATTGTGTAGGTAAAATTGTTTGAACTTACATGGTGCCATTCGACCAAATCGCTTTCCAAAGCGTCAGTACGTAACTGCGGGTAAAAGATCGGAGTATCTGGAGGTAATGTTCAGAAGTATGTCACACGGATGTACAGGTTAAAGCAGAAAAGAAAAAAAACCTTACCAATTCGTTGGAGCAGTTTGGGATCCATTCGCCCATGCCCGGCGAATCAAAGTTTTAAAAGGGGTTGCTTCAGCTCTCTCGTTTTTCTTTCCTAATTCTACACTGTGTAGTAGCAAGTTAAATGATCACGTTGAAATAAACTACATAGTCTTGTTGATCCAGCTTGTTCAGAGCGACGAAGATACGAAATAGAGTTTACAAACAAAACTTTCATTACACATGGAATTGGAAAACAGAAGCTACCTGAATTAGATTCGGACATGCATTAGAGTTAAAAATGTTTCGACGTAAATATTTATGGCACACGATTTGTCATCACATCGTTGTGTTATAATAACGTGGCGTATTTTATATTTTAACAATGTCTTCTATGAACATTATCGATCGAACTTTTCATTTTTTCCAGCAATATAAAACCCTATTCCTTCACGGGCGGCGCCATTACTTATAATCGGTTTTTTGGCTGTACAATCTGTACTGTTCGATAATCTTGTGATAAATAAGAAAATTTTATCTATACTCATAGTAACTAGTACAAATGACAGCAATAAAGTTTTAAATAGTACTACCGTCAATCTATTATTGTCTCACTGCTGGGCACGGGGCTTCTCTCAGATTGAAAGAGCTTCAGGCCATAGTCCACCGCGCTGGCCAAGTGCGAATTGGTAGACTTCACACACCTTTGAGAACTTTTTTAAAGAACTCTTAGGTGTGTAGGTTTCCTCACGTTGTTTTACTTCACCGTAAAGCAGCGATAATTAACTTATAATACCCACATAATTTTATAAAAATCAGTGGTGCGTGCCTGGGATTCGAACCTCGGTACCCTCGATTGAGAGAACGAGTTGCAACCATTCGGCTATCACTGCACTAAATTAAATAGTACTTCACTCGAATAGTACTAGCTTTTTACATATACTAAGAGAGCGCGAGCGAATCGTCACAAAGACTACATGCTCGTTCTGAAAGTAATTGCGGTAATTGAAATCTGTGCAGAACGACACCGCGTCAATTGGAGTGCTGGGCTTGCTTCTTCAACTGTTGAAATCAATTTCTAACTCGCCGCCATTCCCCGCCGGCCCCGGCTGAATTAGATCGTATTAATGGCGGACTTAGCTATCGCAAGTTGGACCGCTCGCTTGCCGTTTTGTTAGTGTTGCAATTTGTTTGAGAGTACTACAGTTTCTATAACGTATAAGAACACGTATCTATATATTTATTTTATAAAAAAAAAAACTTCTTTATTCTTCAATTCCACTTGAGTTTTACAGCTATTTAAATGTATTTTGTACCTGTTACATATAAAGAATTCAATTTATATTCACAAAATAAGATACCTAAATAACTTGAACTGTATACACAAATGAACTGTATACACAATATCATAAACATTGACTACACAAACAATGTATGAATTGTTGTAAAAACAAATCTACATAATAATTCCGCATGTTAATCTAGTTTCAGTATATGCTTTGTGTGAATTAATCAAATTCTAAACTGAAATACATAGTAGAATCCAATTTCTAAACCCGACTCCATTCCCTGCCGATTGCTTCCAACTTAATGGTAGACTTTGCTATCGCAAGCTGGACCATTTGCTAACCGCCTTGTTAGACTATTGGTTTATTCAACATTTGATACTGTTCCCGAGCTTTGATAGGTACTCCATTTAACTTTGATCGATTAATTCAAGCTATAAGATATATGGAAAGTTATTGAAGGCTCATAAAAAGATAGAACTACAATAGACGGCATTTTATAATATCTCCTAAGGTATAAATCTGGAAGAAAGAAGAGTTTACATTCCATTAAGCAATAAAGCAGTTACGCTTGATAAAATTTAACATTTTTTGTTCGTTCAATAACGACGTTTAAGATATTACACGTACTTAGTGATACAAAGTTACTACTACAGACAAGTTCTCATTGGCTCTGCTTGTATACGTCCACTTTCAATCGAATTTGCGGACTTTATTCTCTCGATATGTGTTTACTTTAACGTCAGACTGTCCCGGCTTGCGAGATATGTGGGCTGCTCAATTTCATCTCAGTTTGGCGGCTATTTGCACAACATCAGCAATTTGTGTTCGGAACCGCACAGTGCTGTGTTTGTGCCACAATCCGCTGTGACAAGATATTGCACCCCATCGTTCACTGACAAACGTTCACAACGAACTTTCAAGAGTTACCTACAAAGTTGTTTTAAGCGACGCAAGACAAAACACAGCTCACACGATTGGATTTATGACAAAAAATAAAACAATGATATCTAGGTACAGTCGTAGTGAGGGTTTAAAGTAAAGCGAAAGAAAGAAAATGCAGTATTAGGATGAAAGTATAACAAAATGTGTAAGATTTAGCATATCTTATAAACTTTTAAGTAAAATATGAACAAATATTATAGAATGTTACCTTGCGTTCCGTGTACGGTATTACATCATTAGAATGAGTCGATTTAAACGTTTGTGTCCACAAATGAAGGGTGAAGTCTTTGTATAATTACTACCTTATAAACATTTTGATGTCTTTATCCTAATGGATAACATTCGTTCTTACATAAAACCCACGAAAAATATTTCCAAATTGAATTAAGCTATTACTCTACTGGCAACGAGACAGCCAAGTAAAGTGTAGAGACAGCTGACAGTGCATTCGCTTTTTCAACTCCAGAGTATCTAAATCATTGAGACATTGAAAATTTATGACATTGAAAATGTATGATGCCTTAAAAAAGTGTAATGAAATTATATTCAAGAATTTTGCTGGCGTAATAATTGTTAAATTCTTAACAGATTACAACTGAGTCCAATGAAATAAATAGAAATTGGCCAATTTTAGTTCTACGTGGAAAGCATCGATAAGATCAAATCTAGTAAGAAACCCCAGGAAAGTTGCCAGAATGCGATTAAGGAGTGGATTTGTCGCAGCCAAAATGTCTATGTCAATGGCACTCGAATTGGCTTCATAATCAGCGTTCTTTCCTTGTGAGCAATCAGGACATGCGAAGTCGATTTATTTTTACGATAGAGAAACATTGAAATGCAAATTTTTCACATTGCAAGTCGCAAACGAGCTCACATCGCGCCCGCTTGTTAACGTGCACATCTGTATTGGTACTGTTTTAGACTATCAAATTAGTCATTTATGTATATTTGCGCTAATTTAAGTTCTTTCTTGTTAAAAATAATAAATAATTATTGATTGGAATTGGCATACTAAATGTGCTATAAACTGCATATTAGTGAGCGGATATTGCTGGTTATTTGAGTTTCATTATGATAATCATTATACATAAGCCGTAAGGGTTTGTCTTCATTTGCCTCAATATTTTGTATTTTGCCACTTACTTAGCATCCGCAGAATGTCGTATTTGTTTTTTAATTTATAACAAAACGACTTATATTACAAATAAACATCTGCACAATAGCAATCGAATAATTTTCAGGGAATACCGTATCCAACTCATCATGTTGTATTTTGTTCAAATTAAATTAATAAAAATAATAGGTAAAGAGCTGGCTAAACAATTAGCATGATAAAATAACAGCTTCAACAATTTAGCAACATAATCTTTGCTATGTAACAATATATAGTTCACTTTACTCCCTCTAATTAATCTTTTTGTAAAATCTCACAGGAGATCATAAGTTAAATATGGGATAAAGGGACTATTGTTGTATTGTAACTTGAGAGGGCAACACGGTTAATCCGTAGCCGCCCAAACAAATTAGGAACAACATTAATATATCCTCTGTATCCGGCAAGTTCCCCGCAATAAGCAGAATGTATTAGTGTTATTTATCTTAGCCGGAGCGCCAACAAAGTTTTAATTGCAAGCGCCGATACAATTTGCGTACAAATGAATTTATTCCCTGAATCCGTAGTGCATTCGTGCGCGGGGCGCGGTAGATGCGGCGCGGGGGGCGGCGCGAGCGCGGATTATTATCCGCGTGTGTAGAGCCGCTAATTGCGGGTAACGACGAGCCGCCGCGCCGCCTCCCGCACCCGCTGCAACGCTCTCCGCACGCAATCAACGCTCGCTGTTCGATCATTCCAATTTACAATCCAACACTTCCAGGCATTACTCGATTAATTCTACCTTTTACACCACATTTACGAGAATCAATCGTACACGATAACTAACTGGCACCCCACAGCCGTGTGTAATTCACGCAGCGTACCACCTAACAAGCTGAATATAATAAAAATCAACAGAGTAACATTCGGTTCAGGCTAGCGGAACTGGCACAGCAGTCAGTATTCGGCCAAACAAAAGGGTGATAGCGGTACGTGCGTAAATCAAACGTCGCACAATAACAGAGCCTCCCGCGACCGCCCGACTCCTCTCCACCGTCCCTCCTGGTGGCGAACCGCCCGCTCCTATAACCGACGGTCGGATCTCATAAATCTGCCATACTGAGATGTGTTCGATGCCGGTCAAATATGTGACGGACCCACGCCATCGATATCTATGCCAGTGGGTTTTCAATACGGGCGTGTGTTGATTCTATTAAAACCAGATGCCCGCCGATCGTGGCTTATTGCTTCCTATTATCCAATATTGCCAACCTTTTATATCGTTTTTCTTTTATTGTACGAAAATATTACAATCTTGGAGATGCAAAATTGTTATGTATTTGGTATTACACAGAACTAATATTAAGTTCAACGTTCCTTCCTTCGAAGCGTTCAATTGCGAATATGCAGTGAATATATTAGTCGTGTGGGTTTCATGAACGGCACTGTAGGGGGATTACACTTCTCGTTCGAATGCTACGATACCATCGCACTTTGCTCCATTCGCTGCAATTAACGCAGCACAATGACCATATAAATCTCTCCTGAATGCTGTGTTCATTGTATAGTCAACTATAGAATACAGACGTGTTGGTCGGCGGGTGTCTGGTCGTTTATATAGAATGCAAATTGCTTTCATACTGTATGGAAAAACTATTAGCACTAACGCCTTCTGTGTAACATTGAAAGATAAATATAGAACTAAATTAGTGGCTCCCACTGAAGAAAAGGATCCGAGTCGTTCCGACTAATCTCACCTATACGTCTTGAGCCGAAGAACAAACAAGCCGCGAGCTGAGATTACGCTTCAAATAAATCAATGTTACGACGCGTTAAAATATTTAAGCTCACGATTAATGCTGGGCGCGAATGCTCGACTTATCGAACCGAACCGCGCTTCGTCTCGGCGCAGCTGCTGGGTTTGCAATGATCGTCAGATTCCACGACGTATTAATCAGTACAATCCGAGATAAATTTTGGTTACAAATTACCAAGAACAATCTTGAATTAAATTTTCGTTGGCCCATAAAGTTGCGTAACTAATGGCATTCCATGCCCTTACACGAACAATATATCAAAGACGTAAAACGTGACAAAAATATCTTAAGCGTCTAAGTTGGCGAATGAATGTGTAATTCGCGCGGATGATTAACCGGAAGCTTATCACGGTGTTATGTATGACAGAACTGCTATCGAAGTTTTACAAGGGCTCGTTAGGGCGGCTGTAACGATAACCGCAGGAGATAACTGTTTCTAATCAGACATAATGACACGGCGCCGCCACCCGCGATTTCACTATCAGGGGTGTCAGTTACGCCAGCCTTCCACCGCCCGTATCAGTTTTGCTACATTCAGATATTTAAAAAAAATCCAAACTTAATACCGTAAGTAAACGGTAAGTAATTATTTTCTTAACGTAAAGCTTATTCTTTACGTTCTTATTTCGAGTTTAAAGAGAAATTTGAATTTATTCGGTCTAGACGTACAAAATGTATCATTCATACAGTAATTATGAGTATAAGTAATAAGCAGAGGTATCATAAAATAGTTCACATCTACGATCTACGTAAGTTACCATACGTATGTCGAGTTGCGACAAATTGAAGGGATATAAAATTGACGCAAATAAGAATAACAATTAAATATAATAGAAGTTTGAACGATTGCAAATTATGGCTCTCGACAGGATCTTCTGCACAACACTTGGTACTTTTGATATAACGATATACTGGAGGAAGTAATAAAATAAAACGATTTTACATCTCCAGGGGGAGAGGAACGTTTTTGTCGAATGGGAAAAGTCGCGAGCGACTTCTCATTCCGCGATAAAATCGGGAAACGTTTTACGACAATCTTCTATTCGATTACCATTAAACAACAATCCTAAAAAAACTTATTTACAATGTTGATCTAAAATTATGACTTTTCTTTGGAGGTTGTTTAGACGGAAATAAAATGAAGATTAATTAGATGTTGCAGTATAAAAACATATCGTTAAAGTTGATCACATAATACGCAGTATTACAACTCAAAAAATCTGAAATTGGATTAAAGGATTTGTTACACTGATTCAAGTCGAATAATAAGTACAATAGTATAAGCGAGTCGTACCTTAAAGTGTTAATCAAATGCTTAACTGTAGTTTATAAACAACAGGCAATTTCTGAGTTTCCATTCTCTTTTGAAAGATACCAAAACGTAATAACTTCTGTTTCTGTAAGTACAATTTATTGCTTTATACACAATATTGTAGACGCAACTATCCAGCATGCAGCATAAATAAAATATTTTTGTCGGATTGGAGATGACCGCGATCTGGTTCTCGTCATATAATGAGCTGGTCACGTAGGCACATTTCGTATTATTTCCCTAGGACGGGCCACGTGACGCGAATGCCGCTCCGTCGCGCTGCGGACCCAGGCCTAGTCGGACCCTCCACAAATAAACCGCTTCACGCACGACTGTCCGCCGGAGATTCATTATTCCATCCGAGGCTTGCTCCCCGACTCATAAAATATACAATTTCCCTAAATGTTTTAAATTTTGAACTAACTCATTTATTGCATTGGTATAACGGGGTTGCCGCATGTACTCGTATGTACAGTGACCACTGTATTAGCCAGAGCATGACAAGAATACAAATATTATTAAGCAGTCGAAATATGGTAGACAAACTACTCAGAATGTTAACAGGTGATCATCATGTTAGAACTGCAAGCCAGGTAAAGAATGTTAACGCGAATATAAAATAAGTGATATATTGGATTAGCGGAATATATTTTATCAATAAGTGGATCGTAGTTCTATGCTCCGTTTAGTTGATTAAATTGCCTCATCGTCTAATGAAAACAATTAGTTCCATATGACTAATGAAATATTGAGACAAAAATGTTGTTAGTTATGTCTTGGAAGTAATAGGCCCGTAGTAGTGAATTATACGAATGGCGATAATCAATTAGAAGAATCAGTGATTACAAAAGTAAATTTTAAAAATCCTACGCATTGACGACTATCTAAACACTTAAACCGGTCTTAGCAAACATTTAGACAACGAATTTCTATTATCTTTTCCAATTGGGGTTGCTCAAGTATTTCTTAACTGACCGCGATACTTTACTAAAAACAACTTCTTCATACATTACCGAGGTAAGCATAAAAAAGGATATTAATTTCCCGGGTCAAATTAGACAAAATGTTATTTTAGCCAAATGTGCGCATGTGGTACGAACTAATAAAGACGTCACATGAGACGCTCTTTCGTACCACGACATTAGGCGCGTAGCAGTTTATTGTGCGCCAGGCTCGCTCATAACTACCCATTTTCCTAGGGATAATGACGGACAACAAGCGACGTTATGTTTATTTCAAAGTCCACAAAATAAAGGTCTTATGTAGATACGTGCGGCTCGAATATTATCACGACTGTAGGTATCCGGTACAAGTACATGTACGCGTTATTCTGGCGTATTCATTATAAAGTACCGCATTTTTCGTGTCGTTGGTTTGTTTACTTATACAGGCATATTTTATTACGAGCCATAAAACAGGAAAGTATCCACCGAGTTATTGCTAATACAAAGGCGAAGGCAAAAAATAAATATCTTGCTCAACTCATACATAATATACCTATATATTATGTACCTTGGATTTCCTCGTAGCGCTGCATGGTGAAGCGCGTTGAATCCATTGTTGTTCGTCAGGGTCATGTCGGCTCCGTGGTCCAGTAGCAACGTTAGCATATCATCACGTTTCTTAGAAATAGCGTCATGCAACGGCGTATCGCCTTCGGAGTCCTGAAAAGAGTGAAACATATATCATTATATTCACGTGCCGCGTTGAATAAATACATACAGGATATGTTTCGTTAAACAATTTTGGGGCGTATATGTACCCGTATAAGGTATTTCACCAGTGCGTATAGGCTTGTGCGCTGAATGAGGTGGCAGCTGCGTTGAAAACATTAGATTTTGAATTATACAACGAAGCCCGTCTGGAGCATCGCGACAATTTTCTAAAACATCAAACCGCCCGAATGAATAATTGAGGCGGCGGAGAAGGCGTTTAGGGCGTGGATTATGGAGACTTGCATAATTTATAAGCGTCTCGAAGTAGTTAAGACGAGCTGTGTAAGGCGAGCGGCGAGTGGCAAACTGAGTCTGGTGGGAACCTCTGTTCGGTGGTGGAGCTGATGTAGAATAGTGTCGAGCTTCACAATATAGGGCGAACAGCGCAAAAAGCGCGGCTACCGTCATTATCATAATCACAGGAGCTACGTGCCGCCGCGGCGCGGCCCAAGCCGTTTCGCTTTGTGAGCTCGCATTAAGAGAGCTGAGCGTTGTGCTCTGTCATTCCACAATTAATTTGCAAAGGACCGTGAGATGAGTGATTTTCTTTCTAGAGTAGCACTCACCAAAATTAGATTTTAAAATTGAATCATATTTAAATGAACTTAACTCTGTTTATAACCAAATAATATTACCTTATTTGTTCTTGGAATGATAAAGTTCTGAAGTATTTTTCAGAATTGAATTTCTCTTTAGGAAATTTTTAGGCCAAATAATACTTTGTTCGTTACTGTGTTAGTTTTAATATCACGCTGTTAATCTACGCGATGTCCTCTTTATTCAAAATGTACCTAAATTTGTGTCCAATATTTAGGATATTTAATAAAAGGTAGGTAATGATATAGAATATTTTTTATTAATTACAAAGACTTTGGTTACTTTTCACTTATGCATCTGCAATGTAGCTAACAATGCACCAAAATAATTTAACGCTGAGAATCTAACCTAGATTTGCTGATTTAACTGATTTGCGAAGTGATTGCAGTGATAAATGCATGAGCTACTATCGCTGAACTGAAATAATCAATTAGCGGTAAAGAATTAGTTGCGCTGTGCCGGCACGCGACACCGGCTCTGTATCAGCGGCTGTAATTCAGTGTAAGCTCGACCAGAGACGCAGTAATTCCGTTCAGAATACCAGCGTTCAATATTAATCCCATTGGCATATAGATGGCCATTACAGCCTGTAATTCATGACGGCAATATCGTTTGCTTTACAAGCTAATACTAATTATTTAATTGCTTTAAGTCCGCCGCTGATTGGATCACCGGTAATTACAATCGACAATTGTCAATAGTTGCTTACATATACTAGATGTTAACCACAGGCGAACACCGCCTAAACGTGTATGAATTAGCAATTCATGTATGATTAAATTAATAGATTGACTTTAATTGGAAAGACAATATTTCATGTAAAATCTAAATCAAATAATTAAAAACTAATAGTAAGGTTTGTGTTTGATTAAAGTAATACTTCTGTTAAATAAAAACTAAGTGTACATTGACAATTTAAAAGGATTTCCCCTAAACTAAATGAATGCCTGAACAAATAAATTAAAACATGAAGTTCATCGACCAAAAAGATGATTCAGTAACTAATGAGGATGACATCACTAGTTTCTTAATTCACACGTTTTCACATCAGCGAAATATAAACGTCACTTATACAAACAAGAAAAACCGCACGACATTTTCTTTTTAAATGTGCAATTGCGGCTTTTGGTAAGCATCTAAGGCGGGAATAAGTGTTGAGGTGAAATAAGAAATTTGATTTACGTGGCAATATTCTCAGGTGCAGCGTTGGCTGCACGTCGCCGTCGCCGACACGTATGAGTGTCCTATATCGGTATATCTTAGTATAACGCTACGTATTGTTTTTACGATGCAGAATGACGTAAAATATAACAAGGAAAATAACTCAAACGTCACATAAGATTGCGTAATAATTAAATAAATATTAACTTTTTTCAGGGAAAGATTTTCCCTATATGATAATCGTAATAGATGTTAATTATATATGTAACGTATACATTGGGTCGGCAAAAAAGAATAAGTACATTAAGAGCAACACATAATAATTGCAAAAAAGGCAATAGAACAGTGTAATATATTAAATTGATTACGACATATTAATTTACCAATAAAAAGTCCTCTAATGTCTTCTTTATTCGCTGCTCACAAAAACAAGGACAGGCTTTACTATTTCTACGGAACCAACTCAGCAAATCCAGTTATTTATCAGATGAAAAATAATTAATAAAGGAAAGGGGACAAACAGGGTGACCCTAAGTGAGTAATATAAGAAAAAAATAAACAAACGGCCGGTGGTAGAACAATAACAATACAAAACAACAACGTAATTACTCAAAGATAAGATACGCGTCGGAAAGTGGTCGACCCTAAAGCGAAGGGCGGGTCGCGAGGGTGCGCCGAGTCGCCGGCGATGTCACGGTTGATAGCCAGTATCAAACTTAGCCCGAAATTAGTATTTATCTTAATTAAAGTGACTTTTGCACACAAAACACAGTAATAAAACGTGACATTGAATGGGACGAGAATTTTGTATGGGTTTCATTTGACGTAACATGAATATCTCACACTTTCTTTTTGATCGTCACAAAACTTCCTTTTCAGATAGTTTTGTTATAGAAAAGAAGCAGCGTAAAAAAACTCCATAACACACGTTAAAAGTTTCACTTTTAATACTTATAATATGGATGCAGATCATCAATACTTAGAAAAGAATATTGGAAACACAATTTGTCATATTTCTATTTTTCTCGAACCGAATCCAAAGAGGATCGTGATTGTCCGGAAGTTTATCTAACTCTAGGAGAAAATTCTCATCTCGCACTAAACAAATACAAAGGGGACAGTTTGGAAATGTTTTTAGAAACTACAAAGTCGGATTTGGACACGTAACAGTTATTATTACAGTTGAGAACAGCTACGACATTTTACAGATGACAGCTAGATTTATAATGAAACACAAATTACAAATAGCGCTGCAACATTTATATATTGGAATTATAACGAGACACGCATTAAATGTTATACCAATAATATTTAAAAACAATTTTGGACATGACAAATATATTAATATGTATTCTACCAGAGAACACAATACTACGAATATGTGTTAAATCCTAAGATTTTTTTATTAAATTTTCACCAAATAGAATTTCCTCCGTTTCCTCGCACGTTCTACTCTAAATACAGCTGGCAACGCGGCGGCAAACGTGACTCAAACAGTTCCATTTTAATTTGGCTGCCTTTCGAACTTACTGTTAAAGAATGGTCGTGAGGCAAATATATGTGGAATACATACATGTATTTTCTTATCCAGTGTCGATTTAAAATCTTTTGTAAAGCGTTATTTTGCTTCTGATCGTACGGAATAGAACTCTGAATAAAATTTCAAAAAGGTGAAATTTACCTCAGTTTATCAGTCTAGAATAATGACGTACAGTTATTTAACTCGATAGCGAAACCAGCTTAATGCAATTTAATGAATCAGCAGGTTCATG
Source organism: Cecropterus confusis (assembly GCA_018251515.1). Lineage (NCBI taxonomy): Eukaryota > Metazoa > Arthropoda > Insecta > Lepidoptera > Hesperiidae > Cecropterus > Cecropterus confusis. Next base: position 534 of record DWTU01001798.1, on the reverse strand, counting down.
GAAGACAAATACTTTTAACGGAAGTCCGTGTTCGGTAGCATTGAGGCGCAGCTCCATCATTGACGAGGCAGAAAGAAACAGCTAATTGTTTAATTCCAAACCATTACATCTAGTATTACGGGAGGATTATTCACGGGCCATATAGCGCGGCAACAGAGCGCTGCCGACGCCGGGCGACGCCACCACCCGACGCCGCCCGCCCGGCCGCCCGGCCGCCCGTCCGGACGCGCTTTTCACGCGCGGGCTTACTACCAAGGCTGTTTTTATTTATTTTTATGATTACACTATTTTTATTCCTTTTATATTGAAGGGACTGGAAGGGTATTCTAATTAAATTACGATATAAATATTTCTCCGTCGTGAACATTCAAGAAGAAAATCAGTTTACAAGAAGGTGAGTGTGCTATTGTTGTTTTAAAATGCTACATTTTGTTTATATATATATATTTTTTTAAATTTATTGTTTTTTTTTTTTTTTTTTTTTTTTTTTTTTTTTTTTTTTTTTTTTTTTTTTTTTTTTTTTTTTATTTTTTT
>DWTU01001797.1:0-12546 GCA_018251515.1 Cecropterus confusis | reverse complement strand
AACCAAGTAGCCTATAAGTTGACCAGGTAAAAATATGCATATCGCATGTTGTAATATTTGATGTAATTCGGCCGTTCTTGCACAAGTGAGTAACAAACAGACACACACCATCTCATTTTTATATATTAGTATAGATGGCGAACTCGGAAGGCGGCGGTTTAATAGGTTTTTATGCACCCGCATTAGGTATTAAATATGTTTATAGGATTATATTCACAAGGGTTTCCTGAGAATTAAAAGAAAAACTTGTTTTTGTTTCCAATTGTTTTAACGTAAATTTAGATCATAAATAAAAACATTAAAAAATATATTTTCGTCGGTAATTGTAATGGACAGTTTATAGGTGTTACGTTTTTAGCAGCAAAGGGTAGTAACGTGATGTTGCCCGAAAATAGCACGTACGTGGTTGTCTGATCTGACGCGGACCGCACGGCCCGGACCCTTTTCATCCGTGCAATTATTTCCACTAACCCCTCAAACGCCCCAGGAATACCCACTAGTTGATCTGACTGCGGTGTAAGGATAGAGGTACTTTAGGCATAGTCTCAGGGATCAGTCTCGAGACAATATAATCTATACTCTATACATATAAAGTAAAATTTTAGAGTCTGTTTGTAATATCAAAATAACAGCGTTTTACAAAATGCATTTGGAAGTATATACGATACTGATAACAAAATATCTATGACTAAAATTTTTGTCTGCCTGTCTGTCTGTTCTGGGTAATCTCTGAAACCACTAAACCAATTTTAACGGGACTTTCACTGTTGGATAGCTGAAGTCATAAGGCGTAACTTAAGCTACTTCTATTTCAGAAAATGTAATTAGGGTTCCGCACAAAGAATTAAAACATAACAAACCGCGCACGTATATGTACATAACTATAGCAAGTTAGATTTTTTAAACGCAGGTATAACCGCGGGGCTCAGCTAGTTAGATATATAACTTCGAGTAGCTATATAGTACACAAATCTGATCTGATGTCTATGTTGGTATAATCGTCATCATGTAATGTTGTTTATTAAATGATGCAAATATATAGATTTAAACCCCATAATGAAACAAATAAAATTAACTATATTCATGTAAAAAATAAGGCCACAGAATAATGTAACGTAACATTTTAATATAATTCTTTTATGTTTAGCTGCTGCTAGTATGTAAGTACTGCTATGTACAATTTTGTTATTTCAATAATATTATGCGATGCTTAAAAATATATCCATTTACGAATTTATGCGTTGCTACTCCCGAGGTCTACAATAGTCGCCTCATATAAAAGTTTACTCTTCTTCCGAAACGCAAACGAGCTTCAGGCTAGTAATAGGTGTGACGCTTCACGCTAGAAATACGTTCTACTACCTTGAGACACTTATAAGTATCTGTCAAGTAAGCATTAATGTAACTACCGTACTTACTAACTACAAAGTGTACTACTAACCCGCATAATCATTGTTTAAAGTGTTATATCATTAAATCACTTATCATTAAATTGGAATTTAACTCCATAGGAACTTTCTAAATAAACTTAAATCGAATGACATCCTTAGTGTAAGAGCGAACCGTTCGTGTATATAGCGGTTAGATCGCCGTTTTCCCAGCAATCTCATTGAGACGAAACTGGTCCCACTGCTAGGACCATCAGTAAGAAAAGGGCTTAATTTGTAGCTACCCCCTCAGGTAACAGCAGCAGCCGAACCTGCGATAGCCTAATTCAAACTTGGTATTTCAATTGAAGACCCGAGGTTTGAATCCCAGGCCCGCCACTGATATTACTAAAATCATGTGCGCATTACAAACGAATTATCACTGCTTTACGGTGAAAGAAAGCATCGTAAAGAAACATGAACATGTACAATAAATATAAAGAAGACAATAAACTAAAACTAAAATCGGTAGGTTATTTTTCAGTGCAGCTCAACTAAACGACATGATAATAAAAAAAAAAATACTAAGTAAATCTTAATTACGTAGGTAGTTTCATGAGTAACAATCAGTATTAAACTGTTTTCACCTCGGATAATTTACGAATATCTGAACAAAATATTCGTCACGAGGTGTTTTTCTTTCCCCGTTTTCCTACTTGGGAATACTTAGGCCGGTAAATAAAATAATATTGCTCAAGTTGGATGTCGCCGTTTCGCCCCTGTTTACCCCGTACCGGCAGATTTGTTGTGACTTCTCGCTCGACGCACCGGCGCCGTTCAAACAAGTGATGATGAATCGCTTTTCGCAATCGAGATCACGTACACGCGTAGGTATTTTGTCAATAAGTGGAACACTCACGCGTTTTGACTAATTTCACTTTTTCATGTCAACTGTGCACTTTCTGTAAGTGGTTAGCAACCTGCGTCTATAAGCAGGTTGTTGATTTATATTAATTACCTTGGGATATATGAAAAGGAGATTTAATCGTACATTAAAATATCAACGATTGTTATTAAAGTACATTAAAAAGGATTAAAGTACAGTTACGTATGTCTGCGATGCAGTCTTTGGAAATGGCCGGCCATCTGTGACGTCTTTCTAAGGATACCATTAATGATTAAAACAAAAATTAAAATATATTCCACATAATAAAATAAACATTAATTCAATGATACATCCGTACTGAAACAATATTTGTCGTAATAAACAAGCCATCCTGTTCTGGGGAAAACCCTTAGAATTTACATAAAATGCAATTAATGACAGGTTGGACAGAAAAACTTAAAAATATGAAGTATAAAATAATTACCTTTACAAATTGCTTACCACAAACATTTTGGCAGCATTACCTTTTAAAATGTGTGTCATGGCATATTTTAACGAGGATACGCAAATATTCCCCCTACACATCTGTTCATTGACGTATGTACATTCAAATTCACAATACATGTATTTGCTTACAAAATACAATAAGTATGTGTTTGTAATTAGAACAAAACCCTATTGTTGTAAGTTGTAATTGTTTAAGAATTTTTCTCTCTTACTGTCAAAATACTGAATTGTGTTTGAATTAATTTGTTATCGATGTAAATCGAAGTATTGGAATTGAGAGTGAATCTAGAGTATATTTGGTACTTACAAGTTTATTAAATAAATTATAAATTAAATATCATTCATAAAATTCACGATATCACGATAAACAATTTCAAATAATACTTACTAAGGCGGATATTTCAAAATCAAACAAATTAAATATGAAAATAAATTATTTCGAAACTATTTTGTTCGGAGGAATATATAATTATTATAGCTACTTTTATAAAAAATTAAATGAATAATCATTTTGTAACAATTACAATTTAATGTAATTACCTACTTATGAAACTTATACCTACATACATGTCGCTATATTTTTTATAAGTAGGTACTGCATAGAGTGACAATAATCCTTTGCACGATTTTATTGCCTTTAAGCTACGTGCCTAGGATTCCAAATGTATTAATCAGGATGAAAATGCCACCCACAGTTTATTGAAAGAAAATGTGTCAGAATTTAAAAACGATAATGATAAATATATAATCAATATGAGATTACGTCTGCGACTTCGGTCTTCGAGATAAATTCAATCCTCATCCACCTATTCCCTTAATATTTTTAGGAAGTATTTAGTGTATTATATGACCTAATTAATATTCAAGCTTTAAACACCTACTTCGGTTGGCATGAAATCTAACTAGCTTCTAGAAACAGATGGCCAACCTTCTGTAGGACAGCCACTTTAAAAAGATGATACCATAGACTACACAGTGAACCTTAGTGAAGTTATGGAATATGAATAAAAAAAGGTATGAAGATAATAAATGTAAAAAAAATGAGTCGTTCAGGTTGAGAACTTTAATAGGTATTTATTTATAATTGTTAGTCATTCTTCATGTTCCTTTATTTATTTACTAGGAAACGTATAATAAATAATTGTTGATAATAATAATCTGTTTGTAAATAACATAAAAACACTAGAACCGGTCATTGACGGACTTGCTGAACGCAACGTAATTCGATCCTTATTTCGGAGTGTTGAACTTGCTGAGGTAGAAATATTTGAGGTAGGGTAATAGTATTTAAATTGGTAGACACATTTAAATATGTATTACTTCTACTGTACCTAAATATTGTTTCGCATTTATATGAATGTAAGCGCGGAAACAATTTAAATGTATAGAAATATATATAAAAAATAATCTTAAATATATTTTTTTAAATAAGTAGAGAGTAGAACTCGTAAAAAGAGCTGACTTACATTTTATATTCTTTTCGGCATTTAATTAACTTCAAAATGGTTTAGAGTCTTATCTAAAGTCAGGCACAGATAATTCGCCAGTGTTGCCACCCTAGAGGAGTAAGTCAAATAACACAATGCACTGGGCTACGCGACGGAGTGCGGTTCTTTCCGTTGCACCCATACACATCGTGTCGATATCCCGCGCGGAGAAGCGTTTTCTCCCTGGCAAGGCGCGGGGCAGTGTAATAATCGCCTAAGTTGGTAAGCCTTGCGAGTTTGCCATGCCACACCCCACCCTTGAAACCAGAACACCGAGTAACATTGCTCTTATAAGATTGATGTGATGATGGTGTATCTACACTCGAATGTCAAAGGGTCTTACTTTCTAATTTATCTTTCACAAATTTGCTGTTCATACAGATATTATAATAAAATGTATGTAAGATTAAATCCATGTACAAAGACAGTAAACAAAACATAAATTGGTATCTGAAGACTATCAACTGTCATTTACTTAAATTATGATTTGCGTTAAAAGTAAAAGTAATTCAGTAGTATGAACGTGTTTGTGCCCATATTGGTATATAGCTATTATTTGGGTGATTTTACGGATAAAGATGTTTAATTATGTATTTTAAAAGTCAGTTAACTTTTGATATTACACAATTTATATTATCCGTAGAAGGTAAGTATTATTGTTCGTCTATAAACTTGTTCATATCAATTACAGTAATATTTCTAAGTTCACGTTTCCTCGTAAAAATAATTGCTTCCAAGTACATGGGAAGAACATTCGCACTAATAGAGTCACAACACACTCGTATATTTGAGTGCGATCAGCGATAAATTTTGTGAGAGATATTTGAGTGTCGCTTAGAGGTCGGCCTGCGTAGAACTTCGCCCAAGGCTCTCAGGCGCGAGTCGTCGACCTGCCGTCACCTTGCTTCGCGCCAACTTACGCAATTCGTTAATCTTATCATCTGCATGCACACCCGCGCGACCTCGATAGCCCCTCTCACCCCTCGCCGAATTTGACGCCAACTCGTGAATCGAGCTCAATGGCTACAACGAATCTATCTACAACAGTGCAGTGAGGTCATCACCCAAACTGGCCACCTTCACGCCGACCGTTGCAATCATATTGGAATATTAATAATTTCGCCTCACAGCGTACTACTCGCGTAAAAGGTTATTTATCTAAAGTTCAAACAATACTATCTTATTTTATAAAGTTTGGACAATACTGAAACTAAGAGTGGTCTACGGTAGTAGTGCTACGCGCGTCGTAGCAGCCCGGCGCGGACGGAAAAGCCGCGGAGAGAGGAGCGCCGGTGGGACGAACCTGCGCTCGCGCCTCCCCGCGCGTATTTATTCGCAAGGCCACGCCAGCGGCGCGCCAGTGCGCAGACGTCGGTCCCACGCGATATACGATCATAGCGTTCACGACACCGCACAACCGCGATTTACACTCCGCGATTTAATGTTATGTTTAGTTCACTTTCAAAAAACAAGTTTCAGTAAGAAAAAAATATAAACATGATAACGATACTGACGAACTCTAAGTTGTTGTGGGGGCTATGGCAAGTGGTGAGCTACTGTACTTCTCGTACTACGCTGCCTCTGATCCTGGTGGCGAGCGCAGCGTTTTTAGCCGCCCGGCTAATCTCCCTGGTGCGTGATATCCGCAAGCTGCCTCCGGGACCTTGGGGACCTCCGGTCGTGGGCTACTTGCCTTTCCTCGGGGTTCGACACAAGACTTTCCTGGAACTGGCTCGCAGCTACGGTGGTCTCTTCTCGGCAAGACTCGGCAATCAACTGACAGTGGTGCTCAGCGATCACAAACTGATAAGAGAAGCTTTCCGAAAAGAAGAATTTACCGGTCGACCCAGTACTCCGCTCATGCATACTTTAGATGGTCTCGGTAAGTTCATGTTTTTTGCTCAAATGTAGTGCAATTTAGTCAGATAGATAAATTAGAATCGTTGAACTGTGAAACTACACGATTTTACAGATTAATTAATTTTTAACAAAATATAACTTTGGCATAAGAAATTAATTTACACTTTTTTTTTATTGAACTATAGTTAATAACAATAATACCGGCATTGTGCACATGCGCACGGGGCGGCCCGCAAGTCTGCGGCCCTCCCGCGGCTAGCGGCGCCGCCCACATGCGTAGATAATAGCTTACCGCCTCTTTCTATGCAGGTATCATTAACAGCGAGGGCCGCCTTTGGAAAAGCCAACGCCGGTTCCTGCACGAAAAGCTTAGGGAGTTCGGAATGACCTACATGGGCAACGGCAAGAAGATCATGGAGGGAAGAATTAAGGTTTGTAACGACAAAGTCCTCTGAGATTCATCATTGAGTAAATAATATAATGAATATGTAAAACTGTAAATTAATTCAAGTGTTAATGAATAATTATCTTCAACAGAGCGAAGTTTACGAGCTGATGGCAAATTTACACCGGTCGGACGGTGCGCCAATTGATGCCAACCCGCTACTCGCTTTGGGTGTATCTAACGTGATCTGCGGAATAACCATGTCAGTACGCTTCAGTAATGGCGATGCCCGATTTGCACGGCTCAATCACCTCATCGAAGAAGGCATGAGACTCTTTGGCGAAATCCATTACGGAGAATACATTCCACTTTATAATGTAATTATCTGAATTATATTATTACACTATTGTCAATTGAAATTCAAAAACTTGTTATGTAGATAACTAACAAATAATATGTTTTTAGTACCTTCCCGGCAAAGCTCAAGCTCAAGAACGAGTGGCCAAAAATCGTGAAGAAATGTTTGCTTTCTATCAAACACTCATCGATGAACACCGCGACACCCTTGATCTTGATAACGCTAGAGACCTTATTGATGTTTACCTTATCGAAATCGAAAAGGCAAAGATTGAAGGCAGAGCTGGGGAACTATTTGAAGGAAGAGATCATGGTAAGCAAAAAATAATAATTTTATATAATGCTAATATACATACAGAAATAAATTACTTAAATAACAAAATAACAAGTGCCAGACAAACGAAATAAATAATTTTTAACTCTTTTCAGAACTTCAATTGAAACAAATACTGGGGGATCTGTTTTCCGCTGGCATGGAAACAATTAAATCATCTCTCTTATGGATGATTGTTTTTATGCTACGAAATCCTGATGTTAAAAGAAAGGTACAAGAAGAACTTGATGCTGTTGTGGGTCGTGACCGCTTACCAACTATTGAAGACATGCCAAGTCTCCCTTACACTGAGACTACAATCCTGGAAACTTTACGCATGTCAAGCATTGTACCTTTGGCCACCACACACTCTCCTACAAAGTAAGTGTATAAGATATACGTATATGATCTTAGTTATAACTTTCATAAAATCCAAAATTATATTATGTTATATAAAATTACCTATGATTAGCTTTGGATTTTACGTTTCTCACAAATTACTTTTTTGTTATCAGGGACGTCCATCTTAACGGCTACAGAATTCCAGCGGGATCGCAAGTAGTCCCGCTCATCAACTGTGTGCACATGGACCCCAATCTATGGGAGGAACCTAACAAATTCAATCCTAGCAGATTCATTGATGACAATGGCAAAATAAAGCGTCCGGAATTCTTCATGCCGTTCGGTGTCGGACGCCGCATGTGTCTAGGAGACGTGCTGGCGCGAATGGAGATGTTCATGTTCTTCGCGAGTATGATGCACCAGTTCGACGTGCAGATGGTGGCAGGTGACGCCGCGCCGTCGCTGGAAGGCACGGTGGGAGCTACGATCGCTCCACAAGCTTTCCGCGTGAAGTTCGTGTCGCGCGAGCCCGCGGCGTCGCCCCCAGCTGCGCCGGTACCGGATCACCCGCACCTGCGATACGTCGGCGCGCACTAGCCGTGCCCTTCGCATTGCCACAAACACCCACCAGTATTCAATGATCACTCGTTTTAGAGCGTATCGATGACAATTTAAATTAAGTTTATTTTATAAGTGACGGCATCGCAACAGCGATGGTCGAGGCTGTGCATAAAGTGTTCAATTTTTAGTAAACCGAACTTATTATTTAAGGAGTAAGTACTGAAAATTCCCATCGTTGAGATTATGAATTGTTATTTGTGTGTGATTACAGTATTATGCGTAGGTTTACAATCTTTGAGATTGTTACAAATCGCATGCGTGATGAGAGACAGGTAGTTTAATCGATATGTTTCGATCATCGACATTGTAAGCTCTAGTTTCCTATACCAAAATAATATAATTCTAGATCATTATTTATTAATAGGTATCACTTGAGAGTGTTGTCTGTTGAGTGCGATCTCATGTTTATTGCGTTATGTTTGAATATTATTGATATTCCATTGTGGTATGATCGTGTTCATGTAATACATATCTAGTTTATATAGTTTGTAACGAATGTACCTATCATGAGTATCCATCTAGTAACATTCCATGGTAGCTTAGAAACCAGCAGCTAGTCTAAGAGCGACTATATTGTCGTTATAGTATTTACGTATTGTTACTACAAAGACAATAAAAATAAATTATGTAAAAACAAAACTAAATTTGTTGCAACCAAGTTGCTTTCTTTACTGGAGTATCAGTAAAAATGAATGTTTTAGATTACAACTCACCGTCTTTGGTATATTACCATTATTTACTCTAGAGCTTTGTAAATATTGCATAGTGTTTTAAAGCGAAATACTTATGTAGTTTTAAAATAAATGATGAGCAATTTTAAAATAATGTTTTATTCTGCATTTAATGTCTCTGCCAGATATAATCTCCTGCATATCTCTCCGTCTTTATGGATCTTTGCTTAATGTCAACATACGAATACCAGGTCTACCGATCAGTGTATTATTACAAAGAAATAAGTAGGCACATGCATTTATTTCTCACAAAAAAACTATAATTGTATAAAACACGTACGCACATTTAAATTCAATAGAAGTAAAACATACAATTTAATTTGTAATATATGAAAACTTGAAAGAAATGAAAGTATGGAAACAATTAATTAATAACAATATTTAAACCGGCTCACAGTAATACAATGCTTCTGGTGGAGCTAAAGTAATACCGCTGATGCCTTTTAATTCTTCTGGAGTTGGTGGTTTAGATGCCAAACGAATTCTAATGCGTCTGAACAATCCTGCCGCAACGCTAGATGACAACATGCGAGCAAGCTCATCTCCTGGACACATACGTTTTCCTACGAACAAGAAATAAATAAAAATATTACTATATAATGTTTTAGAGAGGAAAAAAATGATAAAATACTCATTATTAAAATTACCCGTTTGAAAGGGAATGAATTCTTGCGGCTTCAATAAGTTTCCATCTTCGTCCAAAAAACGGCCCGGCTTATATTCTTCAGGATCCTCCCAAATATTAGGGTCCGTGTGTATCGCCCACTGAAGAGGTATCACCATTGCTCCTTTGGGGATTTTGTAGTTACCCAAAAACGTCTCCTAAAAAGAAGGTGAATAAACTCTGCACAATATACACAAACGAATGACCGTAATTATACTCACTTGTAAGCAACCATGAGGCACGCCCACGGGTACAATCGTGCGAATACGTTGCGTTTCGCATATCGCCGCCATTAAGCGAGGCAGTTTCGAACTATCTGTTTCACTTTCATCCGGGAATGTAGTAAGAATTTCTTTCCGAATCAATTCCTGTAAAAGTATCACGTCAAGCAACTCCAGTGATTTCTTTAATTAACAAAGAAAGTGATCAAGGAAAGTGCTGTTTTTGCAGCCGATTGTAGTATGAAAGTAGTCAGAAGAAAGTAAACACTCACCTGTTCCTCAGGATAAAGTGCCATATACAAAAAAAACCAAGAAAATGTAGCAGTTGTTGTATCTACACCTGCTCCGAACATATCCGCTAACAGATAATGTAACTGTTCATCTGTCATGTACTTAGCGGACTCCTCTCCACTCTCATATCTTCTTTTTTGTTCGATCAGAAAGCTGTCTAGAATGCACTCTTCCTTTGATGGAAGAAGTATCTTGGGATCAAAGTAGTGTTCTTCGTTATTCAACGCATGCTTGCTGTACTTAATGCATTTAATAAACCCTTCTGGGTGTTCATTAAAAATATTGGCATGCGGTGCATACTCAGCGCCTATCGGTAAGTTCAATCCCAACATTTGTCGACGTCTATTAATCAAACTGGCATAAAGTCGGTGCGTTTGTGCTTGACCGCGCACCAAAACGTTTATAGTCTTTTGTATAGTAGGTGATATAAACCTGAAGAGTAAATAACGTTAACAAGTAACTTTAGCATAAAAACCGTTCCTTAATCGATAGTGGCTAATCAACTCACCGTACGAATGGCAAGAAGTTGACAACACCGGCTACGCCCATTTCGTGACTTCCCTCTTCCTGTATTTGCATAAACCAATGCCAAGTTTTGTCTTCCAGCGGATACTTGAATCCAAATATGATTTCATTCACAATGTTGCCAACTGAATGTCTTAGCAGCTTGTTTAGATCGACCGGAGATCCAAATGTTTCTTTGACGTTCTAAAATTTAAATTTTATCAAATCCACAAGCAGAATGTATGGTAATTTATGTAATATTCATAAACAGGCTGCAAATGACGGTGACGAACGCCTTCCGAGCCCGAACATTAAAAAACAAAAGTCGAAGATCGTGTTTTTGCTGCTCAAGTCTCGCTAACATTTATCAGTGCCACCAAAAGGTCACTTTCAAGAATAAATGCCATTTTTTGTTGGCAATAAAAATAATATCTGACAATGGTTTCGGTCGCCTATATACAATGCATTGTATCAAAAGTCTGACGTCTCTATTAAAGTAATTTCGGGAACAGGTCCATCTTTTGATTAATGGTTCATTTAGACACAATCAAGCTTTGTTTTATACACATTTTGTATTGTAATCTTTACTAAATTAAAACGAACCCTCCATTAATTTATATATTTATGTGCAAAATACCTTTATTTACATAGTTTCTAGTTATTTTTCAATAAATTATATTTTCGACTAATATAATTTGCCTTAAAGTCACAAATTGTGGTATCTGTATTTTTTGACATCCCTTTATTATGAGACCCATACCAAAGAAACGGCTTATATTTAAAAATGTTTTAAGTCTGGGGCAACTTTAATAGATGCTAACCAGATTTACCAAGATTTTTCCTCAAAGTTAAAAATATTCTGTATACTTTCCGATATCTGTATATCTATATAAAATAAAAATACCTAAATACGTAAAAAAATCGTGTGTGCAATTCACACAAGGCAGAAATGTAACTTCTGAAAGTACCCCACGAGACATTGAGATTGATATAGATAAGACTTATGCTTTTTCAAAAATCTATAAATTAATGACCATCATCAACCCAAATTCGGACTACTTATTTCGCATATACCAAACTTGAGCTCCTATAAAAGTTTTGAAGTTAAATCATTAGCGTGATTCAGAAAGGGATACAGCGCCATCTAATTGTAGCTCCAACAACAGCCTTCGTAACACATTTTTAATTCAACGAGTGTCAAATCACAACGATTGTAAAGAAGAAAAAGGTAAAATGGAAATTAAATACTTGTAACAGTTCTTCAATCCCGATAGCTATACGTTTCTCCAGTTTGTCACGGGACGCGCCATGTTTGCTCATTCCGTAACTTTTGAGCCAGCTCGTGACGCATTTGCGTTGGTCCTTCCATAATTTTCCTTCAGCGCAAATTATACCTATAATGACAAAGATATAAATGAAATACAACAAACATTATTTTTATGTATTAATATTTAAGCGGTGCACATTTTAAACCGTGATACATATTTAGTAGTAGAGATTAAATTTGCAAGTTGCAGTAATGGTATTCTGTCGCTGACGTAATACAGGCAACGCAGCTGTGACTATGCTTCTTAGAAGTCGAGTCCTCTTTAAGCTTGACTATTTACCTATGTTACAGTGTAAGCTGCAGCGATCTTACGTTGGTTATTAGTTTTTTGCCTTTTTAGGATAAAAATAGCAATAGAACATGCATATTATCTTATTGTAAGCATTCAGCACCACCCATGGACCTCTTTTACCAATTTGATTTAATCGTTTCTGAAGCCGATTACAGCCTCTAAATGAAACAGATTACAGAAGTCCATGCCACTTTAGATCAGGTAAGATACTGCCTGTTTACATTATATTCAACACTAGCTGACCCGGCGAACTTCGTATCGCCAAATTTAATAATGTGTAAAAGTTCAATAACTAAAAAATATACGAAAAATATACATTATTTTCATCTATCTCGTAGGGTTTAGCCAGCGTTTGCAATGAAAGCGCAAGAAAATGTGTTTATTTACGACA
>DWTU01001796.1:0-12547 GCA_018251515.1 Cecropterus confusis | reverse complement strand
TAGTAAGATTTCAGCGTTGTTTGTTATTATTTATTATTAAGTTTCCCTTCTGCAGTGTGTGAATTGCACACACACGTTTTTTTTTCATCTAACTTAAAAACCGACTTCTATGGCACAAAAAAGCAAAAAAAATATTTAAATATATGTTCGTTTCTTTTATACACAGTATATAGTACAAAGTCCCGAACTCGGCGCGCAACATATTTTTTTTAGATTACAACGACGAATCTATGTCCTACGAGTATAATATATGAGCGCCGACTTACTAACTATGTACTGTGTATGTACCGATTTAACAAATTAGAGTAGCAAACGAGTCCACCTGAATGTTATCGGTCACTGCCGCTCATGGACATCTAAAAGCACTTCATTAGTGTTCTATCTGAAGTCGATCACATACGCGTTGCTACTCCCGAGGACGCAGAACCAAGGGATCTCAAGAAAGTTGTTTAATTGAGGAAATCGTTATATTAAGGTTACATTGTAAGTCGTCGTTGTGAGATAAGAAACTATGGAATCGTTCTCGACCGTTTTAATTATTATCAATCTCGTTTTGATTTCAATCTTCTCTAGTTTTTTAAGAACAAAATTATACATTTGATTTTTGGCAGACAATCTATCTAAGCTAAGTGATAGTTTTTTTTTATACAAAATGAATCACAATGAATTTTCACCTCAATCTTTATTGCTTCTCATTGGTGGTAGTGTTTATTTCAACATCTCTCTCCATTTTTGATTAGTAGCACGTGATAATGCTATTACAATCATTATGTTGCAATTATGGTATCAACAGGAGGATAATGCATTCATTTGACATTTTTTACGCTGTGATTTAGAAAAAGCTATTAGATTAGAAATTGTGATATGATTAGATTAGCAATGATTACAAAACTATAATTTGATTAGATATAATTTAAAAGAGATCGTAAAATTCTTTGACCTCAATGTTCCAAATAATAAAGGAATCTACTTTGTCTCATATTACATTTGTAATCTATCAATACGGCTTCCGAGTCGGAGATCTGTATCGTTCGTCTCGAGTTGTCCTCATGTCTCTTAGATAAATGGAAAAGCAAAAATAAATGTGGAGAATAAAATGGTCTTACGTTTAGTGCTCCAAGAGACCCTGCACCTTAACCGAAGAAAAGTTCAAATAAAATAAAGAGCTCCTATCGATCAAACAATGTTTAAAAAATTTAGTTCTGTAAAATTACCACTTACGATTACCACTTACTTATTTACGTACCTAAGTAAAGAAAAATATAACCAAGAAAGCATCTGAACACAGGTAATAATGAAAAATGAAAAGGCTGTTAGGAGTCTCTATACCGGCTTAAAATATTAGATGAGCCTGACGACCTGGTGGTAAGCAGTCACTTCCGTCTATGGACATCTGTAACCGATTTCATATAGAAAAGAGGTTCTACCTATTAGTAGTTGATTACAGATTCTGCATTCCCGTGGATTAAAATGGTCTTCTCATATTTAAAGCGGTATTTACACCTTTGTATCGAAACGCAAGAACTGCTTTATTTTATATATAGTTAGTCTTCGGTCGAATCGCACTAATTCTATCTCCTAAAGTAACATATTACCACTTTATAAATTTAATTATAAATAGAAGCTCATTTCCGGTGGAGAGGCCTCGTCCCACACATTTGGCACCAACTACGTGCATAAGTCATTAGTTTAATTGCCCTGAAGACTTAGATAGCAGGAATCCCGTGCATTATTAATGACTCCATTGAACCGGACCGCAGTAAATAACGAGCAGATGTTTGCCGTAAAATCGCTATCGTATATGTGGGGGAAATAAGTAAAACTTTCTGATTTTTGAATGGTCGATATCACAACAAAACATATTATTGTACCATTGACAAATTGAGGCAGGTATAGGCAGATAGATACACGAGTCTTAGTTCACAATTGAATTAATAAGGGTAGCAACGTATTTGGTCAACTTTAATAATGACATTCGTGCATTTGCACTTTTAGGGATATTTAATAAGGGAGCTACATATAGGTACTAATATGGTATTTTATTTGAAATCCATCAGCTAGCTTTTACTACGACTGCTGGAAATAGGAACTAAAGGAAGTTTTTGTCAATAGCCACGCGCCCGGTATACTGCCAGGTGCTGGTGACTACAGAGGGTGTCAATATTACATAGCAGGACGCTGCTCAGCTCTTTGACTATGTCTTCTACTCCTTTTCTATAAAATCCACGAAAAGTATAGAAGTCTGCCACTTGACATCGAAACCACATATTAATTATTATGCTATCAGCCTTAAATAACACCGTATATTTGGTAAAGGAAGTATAAAAGCATACCTTATATTTGTCTTACATTGTATTGGCCGATGTATGGGAATCTTTACAGGCAGCGCGGACCGGGGCAGCTTTCATCCAGATAGGCATCTCCGTCATTTGGTAATCCACGTTATTGCCGACCGCGTATCGGCGACGGATACGTGCGTATTGTTTGATGGCATTGTCCCATCGGTTTATTAATGGAAGGCTCGTCCGTGATCTATTTTCTTGTTTGTATTCCACCATTGTCATTTCACAAAGACGAAATAAATTCGTTCGTAAATAATGTGTCTAAAATTAGGTCCATTATTTTAAAATACAAAAGATTTTTCTTAACCTACGTCACAAAGCCGTCTTTAAAGCAACGATTGCGCGTTTCATTTTGACGAGGCAGACATCTTAAGATTATTATTTTGAGTTTGGGTGTCTGTGTAACTATCTTTCAGCGTGTCTTTAACCACCACAACACGTGAAATTTTGGCGCAAAGTTAAAGAAGGTAAAAAGCGTAATTTTTATTTTCAATCGACATTGGTAAGAAACTTTTAAGGTCTTAAAATAAAGGATTTACTTGATAAATCGGTAACAACTATTACGTGTAATTTACTAACAACAACAATTTAAGTTGGGGGCGTTAACATCTGAGAGGCACGAAATCGGGTAATTAGGAGCCCGCATCGCAATCTGTGAACTAATGTGAGTTTGTTACTTACATAAAACATGTTTGCTCCGTTTTTTAAGTGTAACGTCCTTCTGGTTTAGTGCCTACTATTTCTGCCTTATATATGAATATAACAGTGTGAAACGTTTAACAGACAGAAGACTATATACATTATAAAAATATAACGAGGTCCGAGTAAAGCTGTTACTTCTATATTAATATTATAAATCTAAGTTATTGAAAATGTAATGTGCTAAATTTCTTTTCAATTTGGCTACAGTCATGTGGAACAAATCAATATCACATTATCTACCAATAACGTTCAGAGACCTACTCGCTCTTATTGTGCATCACAAATTTGTCAATCGAGGCAGATTATTTAATCCTCGTATATACCTTATATTTTCTCAATAAAGAAATTATTAGTTTTTACACTGGAAAAAGAACAATTATTGGGGTTATGCCTTGAATATTTTCTCTATGCATTTGTACTGAGCACAATACGGCATTGATGGTTGTTTAATTAGGGTTCGACTCCGGAGCCATTACCAACGCATTTATTTCTACCTAATAACATTAGTATTAAACTAAGAAGTGTTCTGCTCAGAACGGTATGGTAAGGGAGACATGCTCATACGAGGCATTTCAATTTCATTCTTAAAAAATATATTCAAAAATCAATTTTAACCTCTTTTATGATAAGCAGTTACTATTAGAGGGTCCTTTAAATTGACTCCGAATTAAAATATAACGAATGGAATGTATTAGTACCATACAAACCGCTGAGTTTCTTGCCAAATCCTTACAGTTGAGTAATGTAAGACAAAATATTTTAACAGACAATTTGTAGGTCTATACAAAATAAAGTAATTTCATTTACTTTAAAACGAAGATTTTAAATCTTCCTCTGTGTTTCTGCTGTAATATAATTCGTCTCGGTCTTGTGTTCCAAACACGAAAACATCTTGAAATTTTTCTCAGCTCGCACAAGGCGGTTAATTAAGAAACCTGTCGCGACACCGCCGCATTGCACCAATTACTGGAAACTGTTCGTAAGAGCTTAATTAATGCGGTGTATATTGATAATAATATTTATCTCGCGTTCAGATTTAAAAACTGGAAGTTATTTGGTGATAAAATATTGATATATATTATATTGATTTAGTGATAAAAGAAACTTTCATCTAACATGCTATTTGACATAAGCCAGTATTGAAATTAATTTGTTTACTTACGTGGTAAAAATATATGAGTAAAATTTGTTAAAAAAAATCCATACAAACATCAATACAAAATACTCTTACGTTACATGTACCGTTACGGGTTTGATAAGTTAAATGTTTTATAAACCTATATATATATACGCGGTCGGTATGCCCTTGATATATACATACTTACGGAACCCTATACGGACCATATGCAATATAGCAATTGAATACAATAAAAGCTTTTAGTTAACAAATTTTAAATCATCGTAGTGGAAACAATCAAATTAATTAGCAGCCGATTCCATCTTCAACATATTTAATAATATGATTTTAAAACTAAATAAAGTGTAGCAACGTGAATTATAATGTGCACATCATAATTATATAGCCAATTATTTACTTTGTAAATGTGGTATATTAAAGTAAATAAATATCATCGTGTGTTAACATTGTGATGTAAAGCATTTATTATAATTCATTATCACATTCTCACAGGTAATTTAGTTCCAAAACACGAGAACATAAAATATATTAAAATAAAATACATGAAAGAATATAACGATTAAAGCTAGCTTAATACAAGTGTGGCGTCAATAAGGTATTTTAATGGATAATCTTATCGAAAGTTACCACATTAGCCGGTGGTAGAACCAGGGCAGAAGCGTGAAGCAGTTCTTGCGTTTCGTTGGAAGGGTGTGGTTATCGGCCCATTTATATATCAGGCGACCATCTCTGATCGACTTCAGATAGAAACCCTTGTTCTATATGAAGTAGCTTACAGATGTCCATGAGCGGCAGTCACCTCTTAATATCGGGTGAACTGCATGCTCGTTTGTTTGCGTGGCGATCGCCACAAAGTATTCATTGTAGCGCCATCTATTATACATTTTCGGAACTGTTGGCATTATTTTCATTGTGTTATATATTCAGTTCGCAATCTTATCTTTTATGCATATTACTTGGACGAACACGATGTTCATCACATCACACTTGCCAGGCATTCCGTAGCGGTTATTTTTTTCTTTTTAGATGCTATATTTACTTGGTCGGGTTTAAGTTCTAAACTTTTTGTCTTCAAATAATTATATTATGAACCCGATTGTGTTTAAAATATAAATGTGTAACAGATATAGGCCGATAATAATATACTACCCAGATAAGCAATTCCAATATAGTTCTCGAAGGTAGTCACATGTGTGGTTAACTTCACTTGTAATATGTATGCGTCTTTAGAATTCGATGATGTTTTTTGGAAATATCTCGAAACTTTTAGCAGATCGTATAAGGCGGTTGATTAAGAAACCTGTCGCGGCCTCGCCGCATTGCACCAATTACTGGAAACTGTTCGCAGGAGCTTAATTAATCTGAAGTATATTGATAATAATATTTATCTCTCGTTCAGATTTAAAAACTGGAAGTCATTTGGAATAGTTAATTGATTTCATGTGATATAGGCTATCTATAAGCAGCACAAGTTCACTTGCTGTGACGATGAAAGAGCCTGGTGACAGACAGACGGATAGACGGACAGGGGAGTCTTAGTAATAGGGTCCTGTTATTGTTCTTTGGATACGGAACGCTAAACAAACATTGTTAAGGGTGTGTAAAGTCTAGTACTTTTCCAACGCCGAGACCTCTCGCTGTGAGAGAAGACTTGTCTGCTGGACAATAAGGGATTGACGGCTAAAGGGATTTTGTAATTAGCTTACATGCTCTTTTATATTTATTCATTGGATCTTTTGTTATTATAGTGTCTTTCAGAAATGCTATTGGATATTTATCTGTTGAATATATGAATTTTTAACCAACTACGTGACTCTACTTACAGTAATATATATTTTAAGGCTTTTAGTTAACAAGTCCAGAATCACCCCAGTGGCAAAAATCACGATTTAAAATTAACAGTAACGTAAAAGTAATTAGTAGCCGCTTCCAGCTTACAACACAATTAATAATATGAATTTAAAATTATATAAAGCGTGGCGGCGTGAATTGGATAGTAAACATTAATATTATAATTTAATTGCCATTAATTTGCTTTATCAATGTGGTATATGAAAATGAATGCAATCATGTGTTACAATACTATAATTAAAAAAATCTAAAAATGTCTTGTTTAACCTTAGGCGGAAGGAAACACCCGCCTAAGGTTAAACAAGACATTCAGGGACTGAAAAAATAGTACAAATAAACGCTATATGAAAGTTTAGTACAAAATTGCATGTCTCTCTATCCACAGGGCTTAGCTTTGCGTCGCTAGTCAGTGAGTTAGATTTTATTGAGTACTTGCAAGTCTAAATCATTTGACATGATATATTATAAACTACAATTAAAGAGAAAGTACAATTAAATACAACAGAACAAAGAGATATTAAAGTGTAAAATAGTTATTTTACATTTTGTTATTTTCTACACTTATATTACCTTATTTAAATGTCGTGTCAATATATACACCTACATTTTTTTGTTAATTCTTACATTTTTATATAATTAAGAGACAAAACTATGTTCTATAAAATATTTTATGTGCAACTTACAACACGTGAATAACTTGTATTAAAGTTTCATGCTAAAGTGGCGTAGCGCGTTGTTACGAAGAAATAACTTGAATAGCATTCATTTTACTTGACCTCAAAGTGTTTGAACTACTTTATTCATAAATATAAAAATCTCTTTAGTACGTACATATATTTTTTATGAAAGTTTTAACTAATGGCTTACAAAAGGAAAAGTAATTTATAAGTTTATGAAACTTAAATACATAATGGGTAAAGTAAACCAAAGTAAACTTAAGCTTGGTAGCTTAAGTAACTTAAATAATCCCTTATAGATTAAAGTAAGGAATGGAGGTTTGCTTTTAAAATTAGTTATTTTATGATTAAATTATTATATTCGATCCTCTAATCTATGTCATCAAATTTACTGTCCCACGGCTGGTCATTTCTTTATAATGTTTTGTTTTCCTGTAAAGTAATGATAGTAAATTTCTTATTACAATATTAAAAAAAACATCTTCTTCTCAACAACGCGTCTTCTATCCCGCATACCAAAAAAAGCTGGGTTGCAAAACTCGAACCTTCTGATTAAGAGGGCGAGTTTCAACCATCAGGTTTTAACCGCTCATTCTATCTATATTGATTTAGATATTTTTATAGGTTAGGCATAGACTAAAAAAAGGATTTTTGGAAACTTCGCCCTGATCGGACTAAAATGGCGGTTGAAATTTTTTCAGAGGGAGGTTAAGGGTCCAAAGTCGTAGATGAAACCTGCAAAGTGGGAGAGGGAGATAACAACTAATCTTCCGATACGCAGCCGGGGTATAGGGTATCGGACGAGGTTGCATCCTCCTCCTCCTTTATGGTAAGCCACGTCGACCTCCAATTCCCTTAAACGAAGCCTAGGCGGTGTGAACGGGCGATCGCACCGCCGCGAATTTACTGTCTAATAATTCCACAAAAAGGGGTTGATTATCTACACAGAATTTCGTCAGTTATGAAAAAGTTCTAAATTTAATAATTATTGTTTGGATAGGAATAAACATTAATAATATTTTTAGGAATTTCGTTTCTTTGGATGTAAAATAAGGGTTGCAACTTTCTATGGACAGCAACGTCTCTTTGTGTGTAGCACAAACACCCACTGCAGTCACCAATACTCACGCTGGGTACGGTGACCGTTGGCAAAACTTCATGAGGAGAAGCATATAGCAGTGGATTTAAAAAGTTGTGATAGATGATAGATAGATAGATGGATTATAGTAAAGTGTGATCAAAGTCGCGGGTCCTGCAAGTAATTAATAAAAGTTCTCATAAGTAAATCTAAACGAAAAAGAGGAATGAGTATTCAGTTAGATCACAATGTTTTCCGTTTGACAAGAGTTAGAGTGGAGACGGTGCGAATCCTTCGTGTTCCACAAACTGCAGCGATCGGCTGAAGTATTCACAAAAACTTCAAATCAAACATCCCGGAACTTCCGTCCTTCCGCTTTGAGAGCTCATAAAGTTCTATTTGCAAGAAAATCATGAAAATATTAGCTTCCAACCTTTCTTTACTTTACTGCCCCAACAATCGTATAAATAAAATTTTATTGTAGTTTCTCAGTCTTTGTACTGCTCGCTTTCGATTCAAAACCAACTTTGCTAACAGGCCCGCTGTTCTTACAAACACACTCATTTATAATGAACCCGTGTTATTCTCCAAAACTGTAATCTTATCGCGGACAGTCTCGGTCTCTCCTACCGTTATAAAGAAGTATATTTATGTTTGTTATTATTTCAATCTTTGATCGTAGATTTTTATGTTTGTTCTAAAAAAATGCTAAAGGTATATCAATCCGGTTGCAAGGAGACATGTTAGGTATATTCAGCGATGAATATGAGTTGCAACAACAAAACCGTACAATGAACGTGAATGTGAACATCTTACGGTGAAATATTAGATCGATTTGAGAATCGTCCAAGAGGTCGTCGTCTGCTTAAAATGAATTCGATGTGGTCGAAAGCAATTACCATTAACGCTGTCAACTGTGTGCGAGAACAGTGGAGTAATCAGTGTAGAGCCTGCAATATCACACGTTGTGTTCAATGTTCAATGTATTTCTGAGACTGATGTTTGCGGCAAAGATACGGATTTGGACCTGCAGGTCAAGCGTGGAAAGAGTTTAAAGTAATTGTGAAAATAAAGTTAAAATTGGCAATACAGTTGGCACCTTCTTGACTGTGCTATATAATAAAAGGGTTAGCTTGGTGATTTTGGTACGAACTTGGCAAAAATTTGAAGTGGCAAAAATTCGTAAGTTTCAATTTTAAAAAGCATCCGAAAATTAAACATCATTTAGTAGGTATATATATATTAATTTAGTACATAAATTGCGAAGTTTCTTATATATTTAGGGACATTTGGACACTTCAAAAAAAAATTGTTTTCACATCGAAGAATGTAGTACCAAAAGAACAAACAATTTCAGTGATAAAAGTTTTACCAATTCACTTACAAAGTTACCCAATAGCGATTTCGCCGTAATTCGAAAAACATGTTGATACTTCATCATTTGAGATCAATTTTGCAAATCGGCAATAGTCGGCACCGCGTGACAGCTGTGAAATACGGATAGAGGTGTCTCGTTAGCAAGCGTTATTGGCGTATTTGTCTGGAACTAGGAATAAGGAAAACTCTTAAACAGTTTCTCTTCGTGCGTCTTTTCACTTTTTGTTATTTTAGTTCATTAGCTAGGTAAATAATGTTTATTTGAGTACAACTTTAATTATTGTGTAGGAAACACAATTGGTACAACTAAAAATTTATTGCACTTAAGAAGTACATAAATTCTACACAACAATACACGCGTGTGTAAACGCATATTATAACTATGGACATTATTAGTCTGTATTCTTACAAATTATAAAGTTTGTAAGCCATTTCTACATAATATTAATTCTGCGGTGGCTCCATATAGATCGTTCGATTCAATTGTACCCGAACATTCGATCAACTGTCGTGAGATAAGAGGCAAAAACAATTTGGTCGATCTTGACGTATGGTACGCTGAAGGATATCGCGGGGAAACTATGTCGTGTGGATCTCATTCCGCCTGCTTATCTATTATTTAGGTAACCCAAAGACTCGTGTATTGCAAAATGCGTAATAAATTAACGTAAATATATTGATGTTACGATATTAAAAAATAATGACTTTAAAAGACGAAATATTATGTACGTAAATATAAAGAGTATGAAAATGTACCCAACATATTTGTGAGCATATTTATGTCCTTTCAGATGTCGGCCGTCGTCTAAACGGCCCGTCATTAAACTCCGGCGAAGGTCTATTAATACAAGTATTTGCAAATCATCAGCAAGCAGAAACTAAATGCTAATATCGTGTCTAACGCCCGCCGAGGGCAATCTACGGAAAGTTTGGGGTTGAATTAGAATGTGAACACTCGGTCATTAGAGTTAGACAATTAAGCGGTGGTTACACGCGCTCTAATACATTCATGAAGGCGCAATTACACGGGGCGCTAATGAGCGTCTTATGCCACCTTTATTGTATGCTAAATTGTGTAAGGTATGGGAGTAGTAAGTCCTCCTTAGGTTAAGCTGTAACCGGATTCCGTGCGTATCTTTAACTAACTTAATTTGGGATTGCTACTAACTTAACCTTTCCTAAAATAGGATCGGGTCTCCGGCCAAAGTCTACGCATACGGTCTCCTATATAAACATACTCCCGTGTGCTACCTGGTTTTAATTACATTTTGTTTTGATTTAACGCGTAACGTACGGACAATGGATACACCAATATGTTATACGTTTAGGTACTGAGAGACGTTATTAAATCAACCACGAGTAATTAAAATCTTGGTTAGCTGACCGATTTATCGGAATGGCTGCAACCTATGTGTTTGTGTATGTACGTAGTGAGATCGCTCCCTTATCTACAGGAACCTAACCATCCTTCACTACACTGCTCTATTAGAGAAGTTGCTTACCCATGTCCATGGGCGGCAGTAATCACTTACGATCAAGTGGACTGCATGCTCGTTTGATAAAAAAAGTTTCAACTATTTCAGTCTGATAAAAAAAAGAAATGGCAATCCATTTTTAAGTTTGAACGGCGGGAGAACCGTTTTTGAATCAGCCGCATCTACTTCTTTTTTTTATTTCTGCGTTGTTGTGTTTTAAATAGATGGGTATGGTGACGCGGGGACACGAGGAATTCTAACTTAGTCTTCGTAGATAGCAATGTAGATACATTTAAACTATAGATATAGTCGAGATTAGGACAGGTAAAATCTTACAAGTGTAATTGTAGGATTTCAGTTTACGGTAATTTTACAGGCAGCAGGATTTTTTTTATAAGACTGAAATAGCAAACGAGCATGCAGTCCACCTGACGGTATGTGGTGACTGCCGTTCATGGACATTTGTAAACTTCATGTAGAACAGGGGTTCTATCTGAAGTCGATCACAGATGCGTGGCTACTCCCGAGCACTAAGATGGTCGCCTCATACATAAGTGAGCCGGCAACCACACACTTCCACCGAAACGCAAGACCTGTTTCACGCTAGAAATAGGTGTGGCGGTGGAACCTCTCCGGTCGAACTACACTGATACTACTACTGGTCTACTAGCTGGTATCTGCTGCTAACTTGGTAATCTGAACGAAATGTATTACTCAAATAGTTTAATGCTAATTCTATTTAGTATACAGCTTATGCGGAGTTTTTGAGCGACTTTATCTATTAAATCTGGCAATCATTCGGAGAGCTATTGTCTACGATGGAAATATTAGGCCTCAACATCTAACGTGCTTGTTGGACAAAACGCTACTATAATAGACAATAGTATCTCTCGTCCCACGAACACGCTAGGCTTATAATTTGTGAGATTAGTTGTGTGAAAACTACCCTACAGCAAGACATGAGCTTACATAATATATTTAACTTAATTTTATAGTCTTCTTAAATGCTTTGCATTTGAAGCGACTTGTTTAGAAATGTTACTGAACTCGAGCATAATTCAGTATACCTAAATATGTCGGCCATTATGTATGTATAAATAGAGAAAACTGTTTCGTCTAAACGCTATCTTAAACTAGCTCGTCTCACTATAAGCACTTGCCGAATTCTATACTACTCTTTCCGTCTAAGCTCTAATAGTACTTTGCATTCTTTGAGATCGGAATCCCTAGTATTCTTATGCGATAACCTTTGTTTACCAAGTTTTTATTTTGTCGTATTAACATGTTAGGGCAGCAGTTTAGCGTATGGCGTAGCTATAGCTTTAAGGGAAAATTCCAACAGCGGCAGTCAACAACAATGGTTCTCCTGTTTGAACAATTTTTTGCAGTCCATAAAGGAGAGATCTGGACCTCTTTATATTGCCCTTATACACAGTGTACACTTTGTAGATTGAGAGAAATTATAAAGCAAGAGTATAATATTCTACTGAGACAGATATATTGATAATATTACTTTTAGAACGATCCTACTTGTACCTATGCATTACACAATCTAATAATTCACAATTGCAACAAAATTTGTGCAACGAAACCTGCGTCTGTCAATTTTCGAGACATCAAATTAAATAACATACAAACGCACAGTACTATTAGAACGAAGACTATACTAGCCTCATAGTCACAGCTCACGAGCTCACACGCTATGCGGTAGAACGCTTAGTGCGGCCGCCCCCCCTTGCCGGCGCGCTGCGGGCTGGCGGGCGCCGACGCGGGGCCCGCGCGCGCCGCCGCGCCCGCGCCCGGCTGCGTCAGGTAGTCCGATATATGCTGCACGATCAGGTCGATGGCCACTGGAACCAACGATACGACGTGTTACGTACTCGTATGTATCACACATTACATCGCAT